>BMAO01036125.1:0-37781 GCA_019973975.1 Trichonephila clavata
TATATGTGTGTGTTTGTGATTTGTCTTTCATTTTCACACACACACAAAGAAATTTCTTTCAGAAACAACCTGAAGCAAAAATAAACAACGAAACTGTATTAAAGATAAGGTAAATAAAGTATAATGGCCAAAATTAAGGCTGAAAAAAATACCAATGTCTTACTCTGATCTTTAAACTTTAAAAAAAATAAAGCACCATAGAATACTTTGTCTGCTATATATATATATAATATATATATATATATCCTCATGTGAGAATATTTATTACGTTTTACAAAACTTCCTATAGTTACAAGCATAAAAAGCAAAAACTAATTTTATGTATAATGATAATTTAAACAAAATTTGACATTAATACTCAGAAATGGTGCTCTGTAATTGAACTAGATTTTTCCTGTAGTTTAGTTTTAATGTACAATATTAGGTGATAGAGAGTAAAATTACTGCCTTACATTTCATTATTAGCTACTTTTTAATGAAAATAGTGTAGCGAACATTATTACTAAGTCCATTTCCTTCAGAGAACCATTGATGACGCCAGAGACGAACGCTGATAGTAACTGCCTGATTATAATGCGAGGGAGACAGCGTTTCCATGAAACCCATTTCCTACATTCCGAGAAAAAAAAACCCACAAGAAGAACATGTGGGGAGACCGGTTCTGAGAGGTCCCGGCTGGAAACCGAGAAAGAAACGAGGGTCTGCAGAATTAAATGGTGTGTTAGATTTTGATGAAATTAAATTTGTTATATAATTTCTCTAGCCTGACTGTGTGTTTTCGTATCCATACGTCACAGTCTAATAATTGCAGGCACGAACAGAACGATAACTACTTTAAATGTAATATTGGCTAGAGATATAGTCGATGAATTAAGATTGAGCGGCGTGAGAGCAGGACAGCGGAAAAATCGCCGCGCTATCTTAGAGAGACTAACGTGCCGTCCCGGCAACCAAGAAATTCCTTTCGAATAAAAAGGATATAGACCCAAACTCCGTCCTTGAAAAAAAGAAGTTGCCGCCCTGGCAACTAAGAAATTCCTATTGCATTAAAAGGAGATAGAACACCCTGGTCTTTGAAAAAGCGCCGCCCTGGTAATCAAGAAATCCTGTCGCATTAAAAGGATAAGTGAGTGAGAGAATATTAACGTCGCACTGATTAGCAACACGAGGCTTTTGGAGACGGACGCGTAATTTTGAACCATGGTCAAGTGAAGCGGACGACACCTGAGCTGGCACCCCCTCTCCAAACTACCACACCACACCAACGGGAGGACGTTGGAGCTCTCGACAGATTTAACGTGCATCCTTTCCCTACTCGGCGGGTCTTTAGTGGTACTAGGATCGAACTCATGACACGCTAGCCATGATCCGATGCCTAGACCACTCGGCCACAGCGGCCGCATTAAAAGGATAAAGACCCCCCTGGTCGTGGAAAAAACGCCGCCCTGTGAATTAAAAATTTCGGCTATCGTAAGAGGACCTCCCTGGTCTTAAAAAAAACGTCGCCCCAGCATTCAAGAATTCCTACTGATAGGGGAAAAAATATTGAAGACCAATCTGGTCTAAAAGAAGTTAAAAGAAGAAAGATTTTTGTGTGGAACTTTTCTTGCAGCCCGTAAAGAAATCCCGACTAAGTGTGTTGATCTACAAAAATATTTCAGGTACGATTTCCTTCTCTATCTCTAGCCAATTATTTAGATCACATCTTGTAAAGTTTTCTTTGTATTTTAAAATATTGAAATTTTGTGACTAAATTGATTACATATCCTATGTATTAAGATTAGATTGTTCTAGTGCTATTCTAGTTGGCTCTATATTTATAAGCAGAGATAATCTAAGGTACCATTTTTCGATTTGAGTCTTCTTTTTAAATTCGCATGAGTCACAACCTGTGATAGCGAGAGATTTGTTTAGTTTTATAAATGCACTAGCTGAAGTACCCGTCTTCGCACGGGTTAAATTTTTAAAAAAAATAAAATTCAGCTTTTTTTGCAAACGTGACATATTTTAAAGAGGATTAAGCCATTACATGGCAGTGTATCTGAAAGTTAAAAAAAATTTATGAGTGTTCACATTGAAATTTTGCTTAACAATAAATAATGATTCATAAAAACATATTTGAATGTAAGAGAAAATTAACATGCTAAATTTAAATAGGAATGAAAAATGAAAATATAAATAAATATAATAAAAAGTAATAATAGTAGCATATTTCTGCTATGGGAACTATGAGTAAAATAACATGAAATATATAAATCAGAAGAAAAAATTAATTATGATAAACCATTCAACTAAAATACTATCATAAATAAAATATTAGGAAGCCTTCAACTAAAAAAATTAAATTAGTACAAACTAAAATTTAAAAACACACCTAAAATAAGCCAATATTGCAATAAATTATTATATTAAATTCACTGCAGCATTAAATTACATGAGGAATGCATGTAAATACTATCCAACATCTACATTACATTTAATATAAAATCTAGATGTAATAACAATAGTGAAAAAATAAATAATTAAAATCCAAAATTTTAAAAAAAACTCATCAAAAACAGAATTAAAAAAAACAATTATGAACCTAATGAGAGAAATAATAAATCTTATTGATAAAAAATTAATTTGTTAAACAATTTTTTGCAATATTTTGATTAAAAATATTTGTATTTCAGTCGCAAAGAACAAATGAGAAAATACAATAATAAATAATTAGTGATCATTAAAATATATCATATATGGACAGGAAGATTCGTATAAATTATACGATCTTCATAAAACTGAATGAGGAACATATCAGAAGCAAAGTTAAACCGTGATGCCATGAGAAGTAAAATCGCCATCAGCAATGAATTTAAAAAAAAATCCTAATAGAAATATCAGAAAATTGAATCAAGCTGCATCTTTTTTTTCACAAAACATTTTTCGTTCACAAATAGTATAAAATAAATTTAAAAATTTGAAGATTGTCAGAAAGCAAAAATAAGCCACGATGCCATGTGACAAAAAATATCATAAACATTGATCAGCATCTGATGCGTTTTCCTGTAATGATGAAAACATGGTATTTGCTGATAAAGGAACAAAAAAAAAATAACCTTTCCTTTCAATAAAAAAAAGCCCATAGAAATGTATGCATATGTACGAAATCTTCAAAAATCTATATGAAAAAAAAGATTGTCAGAAAAAAAATTAAACCATGATGCAACACAACAAAAAATTGCATTAAATCAGAATTTTAAAGTGCAAAAGAAAAATTACTTAGTTATGCATTCTATCACATCAATAGTTTTTGTGACGATCTTCTTGATGAAGAGAGTTAACTATATTTCCATGAGATCAAAAGATGAGTACTTATCAGTTATAAAAACTATGAGGCTCCCCCCCCCAAAAGCAACATGTAGAAAACATACCAAAATGCATTTAATAACATGTTTGATAAAAATGGAAGGTTTTTTTTTTATAAATATTGCAAATCTGTTTATAGCAAATAGTTTAATTTAGTACTACTTTTTTTGTTTAATTCCATTGCCTAAAAAATCCACTGATATTTGCGCTCATGAATGAGCAATTATTATCAGTACTATTAATGTCACCGCAGCCAAATTGTCAACTCATGAATCACACCATTTTCTGCCAAAATCCGACTGTGTGTGTGATTGGTTTTTCACATATATAATGTTAGAATCTTCATTGTTTTGACATGAAGGTGTGATTTGTTTGGCACCAATTTTGCTGCGGTGATGCTAGTACCTTATAATCTAAAGATTCACAAATCATTTTTTGGCTTAAAAACTATTTTTTGAGTCACAGTGAATAATGTAAACTACAACAAAAAGCAAGAAATTTAAAGTTTATAAAATAAACAAATATAAAAACTGTGTGTCACTAACATACAAATTATAGCAATTTATATTAAAATTTCTAAAACAGAAAAATTAAGCCCTAATTTTGATTAAATTACCATAAAAAGAGCTCTGAACAAACAAAACACTCCCAGAATCTCTTAAACATGAAAAATTGAAACAGAAAGAAAGTAAACATAAATATATATGAAGTAACCTTACATATAGTAGAAATTATGACAATAATTCAAACCAAAAAGTAAACTACCACAAACAGCTCAGAACAAAAAGAAAACATCAGAAAATCTCATACGTAAATAAAAATTCGTATTCTTACGTATTAGCAGCACCACAACCGAACTGGCACTAAGCAAATTACGCTATATCCCACAAAAATCTCACTTTTTTCACATAAAAACACCTAAGAATCTTAATTGTTTTGATATCAATGAGCGATTAGCGTGGCGCTAATTTGGCTGTGATGACACTAATATTATAAGTATCATAAATTCTAACTTAAATAACGATATTGGCACTCTGATAATCCCAATTAGTTTGAATGGAGTGTCATTTTCTAAACTTAAACTCAGTGGCGCAACACCCCATGAGGGCCAAAGCCAACTGTGCCCATCTCAGTATACGGGACCATTGGGCGCTGGGGTGCATGAGCAGATGTTCCGATCAGGTGGTCAGCCGGAAGCGAAACCCCCAGTGTTTGTTCCCCAAGTAATCTTGGTTCTCATTTTATCGACCCACTGATGGGATGAAAGGCTGAGTCAACCTTGCGCAGCCCGGGTTTGAACCTCGGACCTGTGGTGTGGAAGCGCGATGCACTAACCATTCGCTTTTGTGTCATTTTCTATTGTACTTACATATTATCGCAACCTCTTGGCGACATTACATGAAATGAAGCATATGGTTGTCAACTAAGCGCATACAACAAATGAAATTGGAGTTGCCAATTTGGCAAGTTATTAATTAAGTCGGCAATTGTTGTAATAATACGACAGTACCTTTTCTTTTAGTTATAAGCTAGATTTTGGTACTATTTTGCTACATCGATGAAACATGGAATTTGCCGATTTAACTAAAACTACAATGAACAAGAAAATTACAGTTCAGAAAATAAACAAATATAAAAGTGTGTAACACTAAAAATAGAAAATATAGCATTAATTAAAATTAAAAGGTTATCAAAAACAAAAAAATTAAGCCTTAATTTTGCCAGAAAATCTTAAACATAAAAAATTTAAACATGAATAAAATAAACGTACATATATATGAAGTAACCTAGCATATGGTAGAAATTTTAACACTAATTCAAACTGAAAAGCAGCCCTAAATAGGTAAGCAAAAGTCTGATTTTGATTAAACTACATTAAACAGCTCAGAAAAAAAAAGAATAGGTCAGAAAATCTTCTTTATAAATAAAAATTTGTATTCTTATGTATTAACATCACCACAATCAAAATTGGCACCACGCAAATCATGCTATTTCCCACCAAAATCTAATTAATCTTCCTTTTTAAAAAAAAAACACATAAAAATCTTTGTTGCTTTGATATCAAGGAATGATTCGCATGTCACCAATTTGGCTGTGGTGATGCTAAAAGTATGCAAGACGTACCGGTAAAGTTTACTGATATTTAAGCGATGATTTAGTTCGCAGCTTTACTTACTTTGGGGCTGACTACCTTCTGTTGTGATATCAAAATCACATGAATTGTAGCCCTAGCACAACCGTAGATTGATAATACCAACAACATTCAGGTTAGCGAGAATAAGGAAAAGCAACTGTGCAAACCCAAGGTCCTTACAACTGTTTAGTACCAAAATATGTACATATGTTTTTGCATTGTTGACTCTAAAAATAACATAAAGTTAATAAACAACATGGGGAAGCAAAAATTTCACAGATAGAGCAAAAAAGTTTAAAGATGTAATCAGGCTTATAGTACAGCTAAGATTAATCAGCATAAAATGAAATAGAACATTTAATGGGAAGTAAATATCTTTAAAAGTAGCCACAACAATTAAAATAGTAGCTTTAATAGCCTTAGGCATTGCAAGATGGGTACTTTTTCTATTGCGCAATCAGCATGCATTATTACAAATCACAAAAGTTGATAAGAAAAATTATAAACAAAAATTATACACAGACACATGAATTTAATACGGTGGCGAAACTTTAGTATTGTCCACTAACGTTGGCTGGCTAACAATTCATCTGATGTTGATATCCCGTCACAAAATTTTCGGCGCCAAAAGTTAAGCGAAGAACGAAATCCCATCGCCTTAACTATCAGTATACTTTAACGATACATATTGCCCCATTTTTTTTAAAGTACGGAAAAGGATTAAATACGTTGTGAATCAAATACAATTCACATTTCAAAACATTGAAAATCTACTGTTATCAAATTAGTGTTGCCAATCGGAAAAATAAAATGTAGAAAACACATTTTTTGACAACTATTTTTTTGAAAAATATATGTAATTCCTACTCAAAGAGCTGAAAAACGAATAAATATAACCATAAATAAATATATTTACAGTAAAAATGTGCTAAAATCCCCACCAAAACTGCTCAAAATATTAATTTTCACAAAGTGACGACTTGACAGAGCTGATGACGTCATATCTCCATTTAGCCTAAAAAATCGCATAAAAATTGAATTTAAAAAAAAATCTAAAGCAAATTTCGAAAAACACTCTTCGAGGTTAATAGCATAACGACCTATAGCTTCTACATTCGAAGTTTTATATTTCTGGGCTGCTTAATTTGGCCAGAATAGGTGAAACACACACACACACACACACAAACACACACACACACACACACACACAAAAAAAAAAAAAAAACACACACACACACACACACACACACACACACACACACACACACACACACACAAACTCTTTCTTTTATATATATTAGTATAGATTGTTATTTTTTGCGTGAATAGCATAATTATATAATATTGTGTATTTTATGCATTGCATTTTTGGTGTGTTTTTAGAATTGCTTTAAGAGGTCTCAGGGGTGTTAAAAATGTTTCGAGAGCTTAAAATATGAACAATTTTCGACTAGAAATAATTCTTTGAGGTTAAAATGAAATAATTTGATTCTTTTACACATTTTTTATAAAGGAATAAAGTTTCAAAAAAATATATAAAATGTTTAAAATATAATCATAATTTTAAAAATAATAAGCACATAAATATAAGAAAAAATTTTGTAAGAAACAAATAGTAAATTTTACGACGCGCATGATATTTTCTGAAATAATAATTCTAATTACTAGCATTAAGTTTATTTATAAAGTCAAATATATCCTTATTACATGGTAGCGATTTTATATAAAAAGAATAAAAAATAATATTTTAAAAAAATAAAAATGTACATTTTGAATTTTTTTTAAAAAAATTTAATTTTTGGAAATTTTTTTAAAAATTACAAATATGTAATACTATAAATAGCAAGAATTTAAAGATTATGATAGAGTTTATAATTCTGTAAAGTTTTATGCATCAAAGTATGATAGTTTTGGAAACGCAATGCGCGTAAGTGTAAAAAACACAAACTGAGAAAAAAGGCTTTAAAGTTTTAAATTGAATTTGAGAAAATTAATTTTAAAACTTACATGCTAAAATGCTCCAGGATCATAGTATATGCCTTCCTGTTGCTCAAACAGCTCAATTTCTTTACTCTTTTTAATTTTTTGGCTCTGCGAGCTTCAAACGATGATGTTAAGCTCCTCTTTCTTGACGTAAAGATTCGACGATTGTCACGTTCAGCCAGGGACACATAAAGATTTTTGTTAATTTTTAAGCCAATTTTCTCTAAAATAGTTATAAGTATTTGATTTCCATCATTAAAAATGCTGCTTGCTAGATTTGCAGCAATCTCTGCAATCTGAAGACTAGAATCAATCGTCTTTGGACAAAACTTCCAGATTAATGAATTTAAACTTTCATTAGGATTCTGTGTCTTACCTCCTAAACATTTCTTCAGGAGTGCCAGATGAGATAAGTTTGCAAATACAGGCTTAATTACATCTCGAACAGCTTTCGCAACTGAGGGTTTGTGTTTATATAATTTTGTAAATTATTATTAATTGCAGCATTATACTTACACCATGTATTTGGATTTGTAGGACAAAACCAGTGCATCGGTTCATCATCGGTGCTGCAAGAATGATCCCAAACCGCCCAAATGGCTTTCCGCATTTCCTTTTTACTAGTAGAATTGCATCGAATAGCATTACCATAGTAATGCGCAAGCTTATCAATTAAAATATCAGTTAACCTACCTTTACCGCCTATAGTTTTACCATTACATAATTTCTTCTTACCATATACTAATTTAAGCTTCCTAAGTCTTGTACCTATTCTCTTTTGCACATGGCCTACACATTCTATTTTCTGAATAATATGGTCATCGCCGTATGGATTGTTTTCAGAAAGGGCATTGAATGTTTTTGTGTCGCCATCACCTATGTAGTTCGAATATTTCAGGTTGTGAAGCTTTTCTGATCGATTAAAAATCCTCAACGTCCCGTCAACCTCCATCTTACCAGCAGAGCCAGAATAATTTTTTCTACGTGAAGTCTTATGCGCTCTTTGCCATTTATTGTACTTGATACCAAACTTTACCCCTTTATAACTGTCCCATCCTTTGCAAAATGATGACAACCCTTCCCTATCCAAAACCTTACCTGTTACGGCCCCATTAGAGTACATACCCCAATCAACGATGAATGTCCTCTCATCTTCCAGGGCGAAGAATTTTCTTCGACAGCTGCCCTGTTCATGCTTTCTTCGGCGACTTCCTTCATAACAAGTAAAAGTTTATTATTAATAATATCATATGATTTTTGTTCAACAGGATTAGGAAGACTCATTACAGAACAAAAGGTTTTTAATGACTTTAAACCTTGACCTATGCATCTCATTGCTAAAATAGATGTTCTGTTAATTTCTGGAGCATTATTTTTATTCCCAGTGTTTTCACAGGTTGAAAAAGTACAAATACTCCCACAGTTTTTACAACGTATTTCAAAATTCGAACGTAAACCACGAGTGGATTTTTCATTAATTGTTAATGGTTTATGACATTTTAAACAGCATGATACTGACAAAATAGTGCTAAAGGTTGAAATAAAATCAAAAATACAATATCCGTTGAAGTTTTCACTTACCTTAACAAGATTTTACTTTAATGAAGTCTGAATTCCTGAAAGTTTTTTACTTGAAGCAATTTTCATTTCGGCACACTTACTTGTATTTTTCATTTCTGCACACTTCCTCGTATCTTTCATGTCTGTAACATGTGAGTCACTTACCTTTAAATATTTATTTCCTCTAAATCTTTTCTTGGGGCGATTGTCCAATGATCTTTTCGGAGTATCCATTTCTCAAATGCTATTTGTATAAAACAACAAATATCTTCGATTTAGATAAGTGTTTTAAAAAAAAGTGTGCAAAAGTAAACACAACTGAATCAAAACCCAGCAGAATGAATGTGTTGAGTTGCAGGTTACCATCTGATCAACTCAAGCGCTTAAAATCTTTCATGAGGCTTATTAAAAACAGAAAATTGAAAGTTATGCATAAATCAAAAATAAGTGGGCGTGGCATGTGTCCATTTATAAGTTGTTTTGACTAAATTGCTGTTTGCAATTTTTTGAATAACTTCCGAAGTTTTTAGAGTATTGTCACGTTGTTAGTATCAAATGTTCAGAAAAAAATGAGGAACAAGATATATTTTTTTCGAAAATTTGAAAAAAGGGTTAACACCCCTGAGACCCTTAAAGATTCGTAGAAAGGTTTTCCATAAAATCTATAACTATTTCAACAGAAATAATTTTTTTGGAAAAACTTGAATGTTAAATATCTGATTTTAGCTATTTTGTGAGAATAGAGTGGTTTATCAAACTTGGTTTATGATATTTTGCAATTTGTTTATGAAAATTAGATTGTTTTTATTGCTAAAATCCTCGTGTAGAATTTGATGAAAGTATTTTTATATAAATAGTGTGTGATGCAAATATTTTTCAATTATTAGATACGTATCAAGGGTTTTGATCTTAATAATTAAGTTCGTGCATACATTTGTTTGAAATTATTTTTTAGTGATTACCATTTTGAATTTTACAATTTTATATTTATTTTCTTAAGAAAAGTGTAAAGTGATATTGCATTCATTCTAATTGTGAGGCTCGAAATTTTTTTCGTGTAAAAATGTTTTGTCTAAAAATGGCTTAGTTAGGAAAAGGTCAAATAGCAGAACTAAGATACATTGCAAAACAATTACGTGAAAAAGTAACGGATGATTTAAAAATTATACACCTTAAAAATCTTATAGTGAATAGCACAAATTACGAAGAAGAATTCGTTAGGGAAATGTTAAACATAATTGAAAAAAGGTTAAGAGCTAGAACGTCGCGTGTCGCAAATACGTTTATATAAATAAAGGATATATTTTAGGCACTTATGAATTGCAAACAATTCTTAAATTAAAGAAACATAACTCCGGTACAATTAATGGTAAAGATTTACTGTACATGACCCTTGGCAAATTTTTCAAAATTTCGCCAAAAGTCGCCATTTTGGCGACTTTTGGTACGAACGAGATTTAAAGAAAACAGCGTAGTGAAAATGCTGCTTAAGAAAAAAAATGGCGGCCAAATCGCTGAAATCGGTAATAATGAACAATAAACATACCTCTCTCCCATCTGCCGCTCCGCACTACATTCCACCTCCCTCCGCTTCTACGTCGCTGCTTCTTCCGGCTCCTTGTTGGCTGTTAGAGGAGGATAAACGCGTATAACGGAGTCTATGAACGCCATGAATTTGTTGCAAATGTGCTTATTTTTTCCCGCCAAACATATTCAGCTAAGTAGTAATCCAACTGACATTTTGCTTTGCTGGCCGGAATACCACTTTTAACTGCTGCCGACGTTCCTTCTACGGTATTAGTGTGGGCACCTGTATCCGGGTCCTTGAAACTCACACTATGGTTTGCCATCAGATGCACGAAGCCTTCATTAGAAGGGCAATCGTAGCTCTTCCAGCAGTCTGAAATTATTATCGAACCCGGAGGAATATACTCATTTATTACACTCAGCAAAGAATCAGTCGTCCTATCAGCGACAACTTTCATAAAACTGGCACCGTCTCGCGCTCAACTCCCCCAAACACCGATTTACCTTCCACACGCTTTCCCCGATGAAATTTACGTTTTCCAAATTTACTCTCATCTATCTCAACAATCACGCCACTTCCACCCACGCTCACACTATTTTCAATCATCTCTACCACACAAATCTCACTGCCATAGGAACGAAAATCACACACAGTCTTAGACGAACATTTACTTTCTTTCATATTAAAAGCAACCTTACTCTGACTCACCCACAAATAAACTTGAACTAAAATCTCATTCATTGTCATTCAACTCAATTAAAAAAAGAACCCTTTCTTAAAATCCTTTTGACGTCATGCATTTGTCCTTTCACCTTCGATTTACACCTCCACTAAAAACCATCACTTATACCGTGCCTCTCAACCAATTCCATCTCCTTACCACACTTGCAACACTCATATCTAATCGCAATCAAACCCGCTTTCATACAAAATTCAAAATTTTCCTTCCCTTTATCTAATCCATACAAATATCTTAAATTAACATACTTATCATACCACATGATATATATATATATATACATCATTCTCACAAAACATTCTCGCACTTACCTCGGACATTAAATATGTAGCCATCACAAAAATTTCACAAAAAGATCGCGAGAGCTGAAGATTAAAAGTTATAGGAAATTTCCTGCACCAGAAATGTTTACAGGTGAGCATGCGTCGGTCAAACTTATTCTAGATCAGAGGTCGGCAAACTTTTAGCTGAGCCGTGCCAAACCAACCTACCAACATGGTTCAGCGTGCCATGCAATAGGAAATATTTGAAACAATTCGATTCCCACGGCAATGCATGCAGAGTTAAGGAATAGAGGTCAAAAATACGGATTTAGACGTTAATTATGCATCATTTAAAGATATTTATTGAGAAAAATATACAACATAAAATATAATTATTCTTCCGATATAAATAAAAATTTAAAACTGTACACATAAATATGTATGTTTTAAGAATATTTTTTTAAAAACAAGGAGTAAACGTAAAATATATGACTATTCTTCAATATAAATAAAATATATATAAAATTGGGCGTGTATAATGTATTTTTAAAAATATTTATAAAATTAGAAATAAACAACAAAATAAAAGTGTTCATGCAACATAGTTAAATAAATAAATTAAAATTTCAATGCAAACCTTGAACTTGCAGAGCCCTACTTAATGTCTTAATATCTGGGGTATAAATTGTGACTTTCAATTTGACATAGAATTCTAAATGTTCAGCTTTTAATCAATTTCTTTGGACTCAAAATATACTTGTATTTCATGAGAAAAAAATTGTTCACATAGATAGGTGGAACCGAATCGGAAATTGTTTGACATAGAAATGTAATTTCCTTTTTATATCCAGCTCTTTCTAAAACTTCACATTTCTCATTAGAATTCGTAAATGTGACCTGCTGTTTCGTTTGAAAATGTCTTTGTACAGTTGGCATACGACATACAACACTTTCGCGACATGGCATACATACAGAGCGATATTTTTGTTGAACGAATCCAAATTCGTTCATCCAAGAACCGTGAACTCTAAGCTTTCTCGTTTTACTCGCCATTTGATTCAATATCTAAATATGAATTGTTACAATAATTATACAAAACAATACAAGTTTTCACAATAAAACTAATACAACGTGACAAAGTTATAAGTAACCTAAAAATCACGACGTGCCTCAAACTATATTCAACTTTCGACTGTTTGTTACTCATATTCGTATATTGGCACGTCTAATCGAGAGCATTAGAAGAATATGGAAAAAAAATTGGCAGTTGTAGAAACTGCTGATAGAAGTGAAAACTTAGAACTTTTAGTATTAAAATTTGAAATTTCATTACGTTTGTGAATTAAAATTATCAACATCTATTGACACTCCGAGCAACAACTGAATGCATGGTTTTTTGATATGGTTTTTTATTATTTAAATATATTACGGGCTGTGCAAGATCACGACAAAATATAAATACAATTCAATTTAAATATAACAATTAATATGCAATCATATTATTTATGGATACTATTTGCATTTACTTAAATTTCACTGTACTTGATTTTTAACAGTTTAATTGTTTGAATCACTGTCATCATTAATTTCAACAATACTTAGACTTTTTGTACTTTCATTTTGTTCTAAAAAAGATACAATAGGCTTATGGTAACTAAAGTAAGAAAGGAAAATGTTTGATTCAAATTTATCTATCGCGTAAAAACCGCATCGATTGTCGTTTTATATTTTGTAGTACTGAGTTTTCGATCATTGGACATATTTAAGTTAAGTGTTTCATTTTGAAATTCAATTAGTGGTAGATTTTTTTTCATCTGCAAAGTTGATATTGAAGTCTCCACTTAAAATCATCGGTACATTATCATATATTTTTCGCCAAATCTTTTTTCGAGTATATCAGAAACCTTCTTTCGTATAAACCATCAAATTTTCGAATAAAAATTGTTGTATCCGTCTCATAGATTTTTCAGGCGAAATGTAAATGGCAACCATTAATATGTATTGCCCATTCTCGGAATCGCAACAAGCAATGCACAGTATATACACATTGAATTTTTCACAAAATCCATTCAATTTCACTTATAAGATATACACAGCACTATACGTCAGCTGTATAGCTACAGATATATTGCTTTAAGCATGTCGGTGACGCGAGGGCACGCGATTTCACCCATCTAAAAAGTTTCTAAGGCGAACTGCACATTGCGCATGCGCCAGTCAGAGCATGTCGGTGATGCGAACCCATAAGATTTTCAACTGCCAAAAAGTGCCCAACGCCGCTAAAAAAGTTTTCACTTCAAAAAATAGCGATCTAATTTTAAATTTATTTCTATTAACTCTTGATTCACACCAAAAGAATAAAATAAAATAATTGTATGATTTCTTAAGCACACATACCATCTCTCAAAAAATTGTAGTTGCTCTTCATATATATTTAAAAGGGCATTTCATATGAAATTAGATTCCCGTACCTAATTATCCCACGAGCAGCTTTTTCACCAAATTCATTTTCAATCCAAATTAAATATGTTGATAGAATAACAATTTCTATTTATCATATTTCCGCTGCAAAACGTTTGTTGAGCAGAATTTTGAATCATACCTAAGACATTTGTTCCTTCTTTCGTCGGTGCCGAAGCTTTTGGTGGGTAAAGGACGAACTACTTTTTTTTATTCACTGTGCAGTAATGGATGATACTTCATTGTACAAGTATTTTGCAATAGTTTGGATTTGCATTGAATATTTAACACTAATAATGAGTAACATTTAAACACACAAAAGATGTTTTCTTTATATAAAGCACACAAACTGTATGCAAGCTGATTCAGCAGAATCGTTTTATGGCAGAGAACTGAAAGTAAGAAATAAAACTTTTATCTAAAAATGTGTGAGGCGTTGAAAGAAGAGGCAGAGCGATTTAGCTTTATCTTATAATTTTGTAGAGAGAGTGTGGCGTGCCACTGAGAATTGCTTCACGTGCCACATCTGGCACGCGTGCCATAGGTTGCCGCGACCCCTGTTCTAGATATACATACCCGTAGAGTTAGAAATTAAATGTGAGCCAAGACACGTGGTCTCAAAGGCAATTGTTGGTCCAAAACATTTAGATCGGGAAAATATATTTTGGAGAACCAAACAAATGAACTCCTGGAATCGAATTTAGAACAGAATGGTTCACAGCAGGGGTGGCGAAACCGCGGAACGGCAGAGTTGTAACAGTGGCACGCGAAGACTTAATAAAAAAGTTTTAAAAATTTAAAAATAATATTAAATATTTTTTTTACAATTTTATTTAAATGTGGTTTTTTTAGACAAAAAAATATTTTAAATAAACTTGAATAAATTATAATAGAAATTTATCGTAAAGAAAATGCACCTGCATTGTTGTACGATTTGGATTTCCAAAGCTTTTTTCACTCGCGAGATTCTGGAATTTGAGGGAGCGTATTTTAAAATATCTTTAAGAAAACACTGGACTGCCCAGTGATTCTACAGGCTATGTGATTTAGCTTTTCTTACCGATATTATGGGACATTAAAATAATTTAAATTTAAGATTTACAGAGAAAAGATTCTCACCCTAGCTGATAATATATCTTCGTTTTGTGGACAAACTTTTGCTTTTTTTGTCTAGATTTTGGAAAAAATAAATAACATATTTAACATTAAATCAGGAACTGTCTTCCAAAGTTAATAGTACTTTGAGTTATGATAGATTAAAAAAAATTGACACCCTTTTTTGCAGGATTCTTTCAGTGCTAGGTTTGACGATTGGCAAGATGATAAAAAAATACAGTTTTTTTCACAAATCGTTTTTCAATTTCTGCGCAAAATGTTAATTGTTACCCACCTGAAATCAAAATTAAAATTATTGTAAACAGCACCATACTACACTGAAAAGCAAATGTAAGGAATTATATAGAATCTTGAAAAATTTGTGTGTGTACTAACTAGAGCAATTTTTCAAATTTACACAATTTGGTTGTCATATATTGCTGTAGATTTGAATCAATATACGTTTGTGAACAAATGTTTTCTTTTATGAACATAACAAAATCAAAATGTCGTTCAAAATTAACTGAACTGATTAACAATAAAATTTAAGTTTGTGCTTTAATCTAATGTATTATATTGTTTTTAAATTTCTACTATTTAGTCTTGCATTAAAAATGTTCTCTTTGCGTACCAGCTACATAATAAGCCTAAAAGTACCATTTTTTCACCTGTTCATTTGTTCGAAAGGTTGGAAGTGGCACGTTGAATTATTTTTTATCTGAAAGTGGCAATCTTCCGAAAAAGGTTTGCCACCCCTGGTTTACAGAAACTGGAAATATAGAATGCCACTCGGGTTGGCAGTCCGCGAAGAAAAGTAGAAGAGAAGAACATAAGTCTAACAAATGAAGTTGATAAAATTGAGTTAGAAGAGAATTTGGATGAAAATGTAAAAAATCTTAAACCTTCTTTAAAAAAAGACGACAAAGACACTATGAATCCAATTAAAATTTATGTTGTTGAGGTTACAGAAGCCCTATTGAAAAGTGAAGACTCAGCTCATTTAATTCAAAAGATAGAAAAGGGTATGGATAATGAAGGCAGTGATCAGGAAGAAGCACCCAAGCAATTAGTTCCTATAAGACTTGAAATTTTTGCCAAATTGAACGTTGATAGAGTAGGACCCCTTCCCGCACGAAACAAATATATTAAATCTGACATGTGAATGTCGCCAAGGTACCATGAGGCAGTACCAATTCCTGAAATAGCATCCATCCCCTTTCTGGAAGCGTTGTTGCAAACTTTTAGGAGAAGGAGCTTTCCTAAAGAGATCCAAACAGGCACAAGATTTTTATTTAGGAGTAATTTAACTACAGGGTTATTTCGAAAATGAAGAACTTACTGACTTTTACAAATGCCATTTAGATTAAAAATTCATTTCTATTATTTCAGCAGGTTGATAGCTGAACTATCCAAAGGGAAGTTTAATTCATCATAATTAGACAATGTGGGTATTTTTTCAGAAAACTCGAATTATTCTACAAATGACAAAGATCAGGCATAAGAGCCGAACTCACACTTAACAATCAAAATGGCAAATTGTAAATTCGCTCAAGATAGCGTTATATATCGTGGTCCTGTGGTAGGATTAGGAAAAGGCTCTCCTGCGAAATTAAAGGTAGAAACAAAAGTAGATGTTCAAAATTCAAGGACTCAAAATCGAGTTAGTGTTTTGGGAACAGCGGAGTGTAATCGGAAACCTACCCCTATGCTTTCTAGTTTAGCTGCCCCATTAACTGACCTGTTAGAAGGAAAATCAAAGAAAGGTTACAATTAGTGGATTCCTGAATGTCGAGAATCCTCTAGACAATGGAAGAAAGAGTTGTTGACTAACCCAGTTCTTTGTGCCCCTGATTTCACGAAACGGTTTATTTTTCAACCTGACTTAGTTTTTCAACAAAGAGTTTGTGTGTTTCAGGTATTCCGGCCAAATTAGGCAACCCAGGAGTATGAAACTTGGCATGTAGGAGCTATAGGTCGTTATGCTACTAACCTCGAAGAGTTTTTTTTTCGAAATTTGCTTTAGATTTTTTTTTTAAATTCAATTTTTATGCGATTTTTCAGCTAAATGGAGATATGACGTCATCTCTCAGCCCTGTCAAGTCTTTACTTTGTGAAAATTAATGTTTGGAGCAGTTTTTGGAGGGGATTTCAGCACATTTTACTGTAAATATATTTATTTTAGTTGTATTTATTCATTCTTTTAACTCTTTTTGGAGGAATTACATTTGTTTTTCGAAAAAAGATTCATAAAAAAATGTTTTTTTAAATTTTATTTTTCCGATTGGAATCACTAATTTGATAACAGTAGATATTTTCGTATTTGATTTCCAACGTATTATATCTTTTTCATTTCTTTAAAAAAAAGGGATGTTTTTTTATACAACTTTTTCAGACTAAATAATCATTCTATACTGATGGAATGGGGTAATATGTGTCATTAAAGTGTACTAATTACAAATATTCAGGTGATGTCATTTGGTTCTAACTTTAACTTTGGCGCCGAAAACCTGTGCCATGATATGAATCTCAGATAGATTGTAATCAAGTTAAGTTTATCCACCGTATTGAATTTGTGTAACTGTGTATAATTTTTGTTCAAATTATTTCTTATTTCCTTTTGTGGTTTATAATAATGAATGTTGATTGCGTAATGGAACAACTACCCATCTTGCAAGGCCTAAAGTTACTATTTTTATTGTTGTAACCACTTTTAAAAATATTTACTTTCCATAAAATGTTCTATTTCATTTTATGCTCCTGATTTACCTTAGCTGTACTATGATTATCAAAAAAGCTTGATTACACTCTTCAAACCTTTTTGTTGTATCTGAAAAATTTTTGCTTCCCCATGTTGTTTATTAATTTTATGTTATTCTTAGAGTCAATAATGCAAAAACATTTGTTCCTATTATGGTACAAAACAGTTGCAAGGACCTTGGGTTTGCACATTTGTTTCTCCTTATTTTTGCTAACCTGAATGTTGGTGGTATTATCAGTCTATGGTTGTGCTTGGGCTACAATTCATTTCATGTTCATATCACGACAACAGAAGGTAGTCGGCCCCAAAGTAAGAAAAGCTGTTAACTAAATCATCGCCTGAATATTAGTACACTTTAGCGGTACGTCTTGCCTACTTCCAATCAAAATCAGACCTGTGCTTATGTATTTAAGGTTGCTTTTCGGTTTGAATTAATGTCATTTCTACTATGCTAGGTTACTTTTTATATATTTACGTTTATTTTATTAATGTTTAAATTTTTTATATTTTAAGATTTTCTGGAAAAATGAAGGCTTAATGTTCTTTTGTTTTTGATAACCTTTTAATTTAAATTGATGCTATATTTTCTATTTTAGTGTCTCGCACATACTCACATATTATTGCAAATTGGCGATTGTCGCAATAATACATCAGTACCTTTTCTTTTTGTTATAAGCTACATTCTGGTACTATTCTGCAACATCGATGAAAAATGGAATTAGCCCATAAAGGTAAAAAGCAATATCCTTTTTTGGTACTTGCGTATTATTGCAAAAATTGACAACTTAATTAATTACTCACTAAATTTTCAACCATATTCTTCATTTCATGTAATGTCGCCAATAGGTTGCGATAATATGTAAGTACCATAGAAAATGACACTCCATTCAAACTAATTGGGATTATTAGATTGCCAATATTGTGATTTAAATTATAATTTATGATACTTACATATAAGTGTCATCACAGCCAAATTGGCGCCATGCTAATCGCTCCTTGATATCAAAACAACAAAGATTCTGTGTTTGTGTTTTTATGTGGAAAAATCAGTCAGATTTTGTTGGAACTTAGTGTGATTTGCTTAGTGCCAGTTTGGCTGTGGTGATGCTAATACATAAGAACACGAAGGCTAATACGAATTTTTATTAACGTATGAGATTTTCTGACATTTTCTTTTTATTCTGAGCTTTTTATTGTAGTTTCGTCAAAATTAGACCTTTATTTTTATATTTAAGGTTTCTACTATATGTAAGGTTGTAAACTAATATCATAATCTATACTAAATATATAAAAGAAAGAGTTTGTGTGCTTACGCTATTCCGACGAAATTAAGCAACCCAGAAGTTTAAAACTTCGCACGTAGAAGCTGCAGAACATTATGTTATTAAACTTGAAGAGTTTTTTTTAAAAATTAACTTTAGATTTTTTTAAATTTCCATTTTTAAGTGATTTTTTCAGTTAAATGTAGATATGACGTCATCGAACATGTCAAGTATTAACTTTGCAAAAATGAATGTTTCAAGCAGTTTTTTGGGGGATTGTAGCACATTTTACAGTAAATATATTTATTTATGGTTGTATTTATTCGTTTTCTTACTCTTTGTGAAGGAATTTTATTTGTTTTTCGAAAAAATCGTCATAAACAAAATGTTTTTTCTAAATTTTGTTTTACCGTTTGGCAACAATTGACTTTCGATGTGTTATAACGTATTTATCCTTTTCCGAAAATTCAAAATAGATCAAGGATGTTATTTTTGTGCAGCTTTTCAAACAAAATGATCATGCTATTATGGTTGAAAATGGACATGGTGTACCGTTAAAGTGTTCTGTTATTCAGGTAATGATTTAGTTCTAAGGTTGGTTGGATTGTCGAATTGGACACTTATCCCGCCGTGAGTGGGTGATACTAAAGCCTAGCCAACGCATTAAATTTATCTATCTGTGTAATTTTTGTTGATGATTATTTCGTTTTTACTTATGTGGTTTGTAATAATGTATGTTGATTGAATAATGGAACAACTACCCAGCTTGCAAGGCCATTTCTATTGTTCTGGCCACTTTCAAAAATATTTAATTTCCGTAAAATGTTTTATTTCATTTTATGCTCCTGATTCATGCCGGCTGAACTATGATTATCCATAAAGCCTGATTACACTCTCTAAAACTTTTTGCTGTATCTGAAAAAGTTTGTGTTCCACATAATGTTCATTATTTTTGTTATTTTTAAAGAATCAACATTGCAGAAAACATTTGAATGTATTTTGGTACTAAACAGTTGTAAGGGCCTTGGGTTTGTGTGATTGCTTTTCCTTATTCTCGCTAACTTGAATGTTGGTGGTATTATCAATCTACGGATGCATTTGCGTTACTATTCATCTGATGTTGATATCACGGCAACAGAAGGTAGTTGGCCCCAAAGTAAGTAAAACTAGGAACTAAAACATTGCCTGAATATTAGTACACTTTAACGGTATGTCTTGCCTACTTCCATTCTAATAGCTTATATTAGTATATTTCAGCAGTACTTCTTGCCTACTTCCAACTACATAGCCATTTGGGTAATAAAATAGGTATGATCACAACCTATTGGCATCATTATATGAAATAAAGCATATGGCTCACATAAGAAGACGACATATAGGCAATCGTGGTTGCCAAATTAGTGAGTTATTAACAGAGTTGGCAATTGTTTTATTTATACATAAATACCAAAAATTTTTCCATTGACATTTCAATTCTTACGTATTGTCACAACCTATTATTATTACAAAATTACATTAATGAAGCACATGGTTGCCAATTGAGTCCATATAACACATTTGAAATCAGCGTTGCCAACTTGGCGAGATATTTTGAACGTTGGAATTGGTGCTATAAAAGGTTAGCACCATCATTTCATTCCATTGGAAAAGAAAAAGGGTACTACTTTTTCTGAAACTTATGTTTTAGAGTCAAAGCGGCACTTTTTTCACCAAAATTTGACTTTTTCTTCATATAAAACATATAAGAATCTGTTATTTTGGTACTGTGGTGCAAATTTTGTTGCGGTTACTCCAAATTTTTTGCGGTTACTTCTATTGGCTTTTCATTCTATTGGCAAATTAGATGTTTTTCAATTGTAACAAAAAAGTGGAAAATGTAACTAAAGAAAGGGACATTCATTTCTAACTAATAGGGATTAAGTGATTGTTAATGTTGTGATTTAAATTAGAATTTCTATTTACATATAAGATTTTTTGTCATGCTTCGTTTGTTCTGAGCTTCTAATGGTAATTTCTTCAAATTCAAATGTTAATTTATCTATTTAAAGCAGCTTTTGGTTTGGATTAATATTATAATTACTATATATAAGGGTACTTTGATATGTATTTATTTTATTTCTTTTATCAATTTTAAATATTTAAGATTTTATGAAATGTGTGTGTGTTCTTTTTTTGTTAAAAACTTAGTTTTTAAGCGGAACTATAATTTGTGATGCTATTTATAAACAGAATCTTAGATCATGATTACCTATTCATGATACAAATATCAAAGGGTGTTTTTTTTACAATCAATGAAACTACACCTTCACTTCTCGCCTGCTTTTATCCTCACGTCATGTCCATTTGTTTGTAAAAAAACATTTGTTCGAAAAACTATGAACGGACATGGAAACTATGAATGTGATTAAATGCTCCTCAAAGTAATTTTTCTTCTGCCAATCTGTTCTTCACTGATTGCATATATACACATGCATTGCATGCATTTTTTACTAATAAATGTTTCATTTTTTACATATCCATGCCATTTTCTGTCGTTGAAAATAAAGATTATTACTATTCTTCCTTCACCGGCATATTCAATGTTTTCTTCATTGTAGAAAAATATTGCTTAAAATATAACAGAAATAAAATGACACCAAATTCAAAGTAATTGCTGTTAACATGTTGGTAATATTGTGAAGATAATGCTTCCTATTTATGAGAAACCTGAATGTACTATGTTTTTTTTGGTGTCACTGTTTATTGCCTCATGGTCCCTATGACCGATAAGAACTCATCTTTGTTTTAAATGAAAAAAAATCAAAATTTCTTTTTTAACAAAAAGGTGATTATTTTCTTAAACTATGATGAGAGGCACCCCTTGAGCAGATTTTTCATCATGACTTAACTTTGCCTTTGACAATCTTGCAAACAAAAAAACTGTATCATTTGTAAAGGTTAATTTTTTAGCACCACGGTTTATTATTTGTTTCATTTAGTACTGTTGTTGGTTCTGCGCTATTTCAATGGGGACATGTTTTATCTGTTTTAGGTAGATTTTTTTATTTTAGTTCATACTAATTAAGTTTTTTTAGCACTGAATTACATTTAATACTCTATATTAAATGTATTACAGAGATGTTATATAGCATTGCACCCATACCTCATATAATACTAATTTAATTTTTTTTCAGTTGAAAGTTTCCTAATGTTTCTTATTTATGATAGCATTTAGTGAGAATCACTTTATCATCATTAATTTTTTCTTTCGGTTTATCTATTGCAAGTTATTTCAACCATAGTTCCCATAGCAGAAACTTACTACTGCTATTACATTTCTAATAATTTTTATTAATATTTGCATTCATTCATATCTATTTACTCTTTAGCATGCTAATTTTCTCTCTTACATTGAAATATTTGTTTTTGTTAAGTTTTTTATTTTTAGGCCAAATTGCAATTTGTTTAAAATTATTTATAATGTGAACATTCATTAAAAAAATATTTTTAATTTTTGGTTATAATACTTAATACAGGGTTTTACCCTCCCTAAAAAAATATTATGATTGCTATAATAGATGAATTTCGGTTTCTAAAACTTAATCCGTGTGAAGAACGGACATTTCAGCTAGTTTCTATAAAAAACACATAATTTTTCTTTATTTTCATTTTTCTAAAAGAAATTTTAAAAAATGGGTGCATAATATAAAAGTTGGAAAAAAAATTCTAGTTCCATTAATATGCGTCATAAAGGTTTGACCAGAGACATAGATATGATACGTTATGTTTATGCATTAATGCTAAACTTTTATAATTAAGTAAGTGAGATTGATATACCAAAAATATGGAACACGTTTATAAGAGAAATTCTTTACCAGGGGTCGGCAACCTATGGCACGCGTGCCAAATGTGGCACGCGGTACAATTTTCAGTGGCAATCTGCACTACTCTAAAAATTTGTCAATTGTTCAGTGGATGGTTGGATAAATTTGTAATGGACATTATTTGAAAATTATCTTCAGAATTATGAACATTTACAAAATTACGAAAATATCTGAGACAAAACTCTCAAGATAAACTTACAGGTATTTTGTAGATTATTGAATGTCATAGCTGAAGAGATTTAATTGTTCAAAGACAGAATATTGCATGTGTATTCTGCTTTCTATTTTTTGTTTCCCATATCAAAGTGAAAATTTTTTGTGTTTTTGAAAAATATTTCGAGACCGCAAAGAAATTGTTTAACAACTGCATGCTCAGAATCGTGTAAAACTGAATGTCACACATTATGCCCCTAATTTTGCGATAGGAAAGTTGAGCGGTGTGAGTACAAAGTTGAAGTCAGTGTTGAGAAGACACCCAAATCTTCACACTGTCTACCAAACAGCATCTCTTTATCATGGAATATGCTACCAAGTAGGGAACTACACCCAGAAAGTTCTATCCACAGTACATAAAACCCAGGTCCGGTCCAGTACCGGACAATGGTTGTGAAGTTGTAACCCTGGCTAACGGCGCGCCCAGAATTGTAATCGGTAGAGACAAATAAATTCCAATTACAACAATGCAACTCCTGACCGGCATCGAGCCTCTTGACAGTCGTAGAGACAAATTCCCTCTCAAATTTTGGAAGAAAGCCAGAAGAGTCGATTGGAGGTACTGGAACGAGAATATATGTGCAACACAGACTCAAGTCTCAGATCTCCTCTTTATCATGCGAAGTTTCTTCTCAGGAAATACCAATTATAGCTAATGATTACTCGCCATGCACCTATACAGTATTACTCTTCACTCGCACCAGCACATCCCTCTAAACAGCTCACGACCTACATAAAATAAGGCTGAGGTCATTACTGAAAAGTTAAAATCCGGCGCTTTGGAAACCATTGAACAAAGATATAACGTGAATGAGTGCCTACATACTTATACTGACGGTTCATACATAACTGAAAACGGAGCCGGCGCGGGAAGTTTCTGCCGGTAGTTTGAAGACTCGTTGACTGAGGGAAAAAACGCCACCAATTACGATGGTAAGATCTCGGCTGTCTCTGGACTAAAATGGAGACCTATTACGATTTCTAAGGCTGTCACTGAATTACGCTAGCGAATTAGGGTTAAACAATGTTTTATGGTACCACCTTCCCCGTACAGCAGAAATTTTCGGCATAATTGAAATTTTTGAAAAAGGCGATGTTGAAAAATTAGGCTTAATTCTAGTACACGTAGATGAAAAACCAGACAGTAAAATAAATTTAAATGTAAATAGAGAACAATAAGGTTTCTCTCATAGAGAAGAATATCAAGAAAATAATTATTTGGGAAAAACTAGGGTAAAAACTTGCATGAAAAAATACTAACCATAAGGATATTATGAAATCAAAGCAACTTAGTCAGAAAACGTGCTAGATGACGTGTTAAAATATAAGTGTAAACTCAAAGAAGCAAAATCTCGTGGCGCCATCTAGATAGTTTTTTTATAATTAAATTAAGCTTGCGATAACTTAATGAAATTAATAAAAATCTATATTGAAAAAAAAGAGTTAACAAACATAGAAATATATTTAAAAATCAACAAACTTGCATAGTTGCAATCCAAGGAATTCTTGCAGAATTTTTTTAATTAGCTAGTTTTAATACATCATCACTAACTAATTCATTTTTTCTTTTGATAAAATTTAAGATAATATTTCTAAAAATAGATAGATATAGGTTACTACATCAGAATGACATTTTTATAATATCAAAATCAAAAGTATTTTATCAAAAATATTACTTATTGACAAACTTTTCTTAACGTCTATTTGAGGGTCCAAAAAGTTTGCTGACTAACTATTGTAATTAGTTTTCAATAACTTCCAATATTGGTGATAAAAATTAAAGCTAGGAACCAAATCAACTAAATTACTAAAAACTATTACGTCATCTATGTATCTAAAAAAAACAGAATTCGTAACAAAAACTATCATTTTCATAAGAGTGTACATAAATATTAGCGAAACAGTTACAAGCAGGCCCACATTGCGGAAGTTCTTTAATTTGCTTATAATAGAGTTAATATGAAAAATTATAAGTTTCATTTAATACTAGTTGAAATATACATACATCATGCAGGGAAAAAATAAGTTTGTAAATTTCTAAGAAAAATGTATCCATATATCATTCATATAAAATTTATTTAAACCATTTATGTAAATTGTTCGTTACAAAAAAGAAATTGATGTATTAGTATATCTTAAGAAAGATTTAAAAGGAACAACCCGAATAATTACATTCATTTCAATCAAAAATTTCCGAACCAATTTAAAAAAAACGACTCTCCGATATTTTTCATCCTAAAATATTTACGTTTGTCTATTTCTTTTAACATGAGAGAGAAAGCAGGGAAACATTTCTTCAGATATTCATCAGGGGAATATCATGCAGGGAAAAAGCCGTATGTTTGTGAATATCGAGCCAAATTGAACGATGTAATCGTGCACATATGGACTTACTCCGAGCTATACAAATGAAATAATGAAACTAATAATGCATTTCAATCAAAAAATATACTCCTGTACATGAATTTTGGGTACGGATAAAATATATGTAAAAATAGTGTGTCAGTTTAAAACATAATGTATTTTAAACTGAAATAGTGTAAGATTTACAGTAAGTAAAAATGTCACTTACAGTCACTTTACGTTTGTCTATTTCTTTTAACATGAGAGAGAAAGCAGGGAAACATTTCTTCAAATATTCATCAGGGGAATATCATGCAGGGAAAAAGCCTTATGTTTGTGAATATCGAGCCAAAATTAACGACGTAATCGCGCACATCTGGACTTACTCCGAGCTTTTTTGAAACTACTCCTAAATAAAAAAAGAAACATTTGTTTGTATTTATTAAGACTGATTTGTAATCAATACGAGCAACTGAGATGTAAATATTTCTAACAGTATAATTTCAAGTACCAGAAAGTTGTTTTAAGGACATCTAAAACCATAAAAACAAAACGAACCGATATTTTTTACGCTTAAATCATTACAACTGTATCTTCATATAGACCATTGGTCTTCAAAATTTTTTGCTGCACGCAGCATTGGTATCACCTATATGGTTTCAGCGCTAAAAAGTGGTACCAGCTCCTAGGGAATGTACTAGGTATGCAGAGGTTTTAAATACCAATTTGCAGCCCTATTGAAGAAAAATTATTTTTTTCTACTTAGAGAAAACAAGAACTTTCGTTTCAGAAAAAGAAAAAAATGCAGGGAAGAAACCTAATGTAAATGAATTTCCAAGTAAATCTAACAGAAATCCACAAACAAAAGGCTTTATTCAAGCATACTACAACTCTTCGTCAACATGAAGTGTTCATGTCGCGATTCGAACTGGCCATCTTCGGATCTGCAGTTACAGTGCTTTAGACGATTCGGACGCTCTGAGCCCCGTCTATAGTGCTTTTGTTCGTCTTTTGTTGGTTGGGACACGTGAAAGAAACCCTCTTCTTCCAAGAGGGAAGGGGTATGCAGCTGATTACTTTGCCTGCCAGTAATGGTAAATGATGGGCGCTGTATAAATGCAACAAAAATTAGTCTTTCAATTTCACTCTAAAAACACATTCCATTTAGTTATGGTATAATATGTTTAAATATTGAAAATAAAATAATTTTTAACAGGTTTTATTCGAACTACTAGAAAAACACTTTTTAAAAAATTATAAAAACTGAAACTAACTTACCCTTTCATAATCTGTTGTCGCATGGATGAGAAGAAATACTTTAATACCTTCCATTTATTGTTTTCAAACTAGTAGCCGAACACATTTTTCCCCCTTGAACTAT
Source organism: Trichonephila clavata (assembly GCA_019973975.1). Taxonomy (NCBI): domain Eukaryota; kingdom Metazoa; phylum Arthropoda; class Arachnida; order Araneae; family Nephilidae; genus Trichonephila; species Trichonephila clavata. The sequence continues at coordinate 26,931 of BMAO01036125.1, forward strand.
TTTATAAAGACGTGGTTTCCACGAGTAAATAATAACGTCGCTGACCAAAATTTAAGCACACTTTGTTCCTTGACCTACTTTCATTGTACAAGAACTAATTTAAATGTTGTGATTAAATTTTTCCTCTAGGTTCAGTGTTTTAAATTTAAGGGTTGTGACGGGTCTATCCGCGTCAATCTTCTATTAACCCTCTTGGGTAACTTTGGGGCCAGCAATTATTCTATTTCACAGCCACCTCCGGAAAAACACGAGATAGTGATATGCTAATGAATTCGACTATATAAAGTCTAGATTTAGTAAGAAAGTAAAAGGAGAAGGAATTGCAAAACTTGTTGTAATTATAACATACGGATCTCTCCCGCGAGCTTAGCACGTATTAGATAGTAATTGATATCGTTAATCATTGAAATAATCAAACGGATTATAATTAGTTTCGACCTGAAGTTAGTAAGCGTTCGTCTCCTTTGTCAATTCTGATAGTTGAGAATATTTAGTGGGAATATTAGATTTAAAGGTTAGAATTGAATTTTAGAGTTGTGTATCTTGATTAATCTAGGGAATTGAATAATCACTCCAGGGTTTCTACTTATAGTGTAACTTGTTAATTGTATTTGAGTGTTGTTAACAAATATTTGTAATTATGGCTTTAGTTGGTGATAATATGTTTCCTTCCACACCAGGCGTGTCGGGCAATGTGAACCGAGTCCAAGATAGGACTGGGACATGACAATGGCACCCAACTAGTTTGTCCTCCGGACATTTCTCCCTTAACCCCGAGATAAGAGGCGGATCCAATTTTAGGCTCTTGCATGATATTTTTTTTTTGGTGTAGAAAATATCGATGAATTTCTGGAATATATTGACAGTAATGTTAACTTTTACGAGATACCTAATAATTTGGCATGTTATTATCTTAAAGGGCGTCTCCGAGGTCGAGCCTTAGACCAATATGAAATTTTTTGATCTTCGATAGTGAAAGGAACTGCTACCGATTTCACGCAATTGAAAGAAGCTTTCACGGCAAATTTTCCAGTGGTTAGGAATAAGACTGAATTGCAAGTCAAGTTCTATTCGTCGTATCAGGGTGACGGTCACGCTCCGTTAGACTTTATTTACGAGATTCTTAAAATACATAAAAAGTTGGGATTAAATATGTTGGAAGAGAGTTTAATCGAACATATTGTTGCTCGTTTGGAACCGCAATTAATGGTTACCGTTACTCAATTGCAGTTGCTTCAGATGATATCCATGTATGAGGACATATATTTGAGGAGAGACAATCCGGGTTCGAGCAATAATAATAGTGGAAGACGAGCTTGTGATGTGAGTAGGAGGTCTAACGAGGGTCGTACTAATAGAAATTGGAGAGATACTGGGGTACTCGAACGTAAAAATGATAGGAGGCAGGGTTATAGAACTTCCTATGGGACGAGACCTCAGGGGAACTATCGTAATCAAGGGTTCGAGAACAGGAACCGTATTGATAGAAATGAGCGTGGATTCGAAAGTCGTGATAGAAGAGATCAATATAGAAATAGGGGTCCGAGTGATAATTTTGAACGGGTGTCGAATAATCGATGGAATAGGGGTAGTCATAAAAATTTAAACTTTTTATGCGTTCGAAATCAAGATCGATCGCATGTTGATGAGACACCTCCTATAAGGGTTTCTGCTTTAAGGATGTCCCCTGTAGAACTCCCGTATGAGCCAATTTTAGTGAACGATATCTTCACTAAGGCATTATGGGATACAGGAGACGAGAAGCCGTTTAGCTCTGAAGAAACGTTTAGGGAATATTTTCTTATAAGCCAATAAAAAATCAAATGCAATAGTTATAATGGCTCAAGGCGCCTGTTGCAACAATGTAGGAACAGTTGAATTAGAAATTCGAATCAGAAATCAAAAAAAATGGGATTTTCATATATTAGCAGATCTCGAATATACATGCATTTTAGGCGTCGATTTCATACGAAACTGAAAGATAACCATGAATTTCGAGGAAAAGTCATTAGCGTTTCCGGATTCGCAAATCGAAGAAATAAAAGTCGTTAAGGAGAATTTAGAAATTGATCTTTCAGACACAAACTAGAATGAAAGTCAAAAGAGAGAATTATAATCGTTATTTAATAGGTTTAAGGGGCGTTCTTGGAAAAACCGGGATTTACTCATGTATTATATCATGAAATTCATACGGGTGATAGCGCTCCGGTAGTATCCATACATTTAAGTATGACAGCGTTAAGCAAGGTATCATTGAGTACCATATTGAAAAAATGTTATGAGAATGCACCATCGTACAAATTCAGTTTGCTTACGCATCTCCTGTAGTATAGTGTCGTAAGAAGAACGGATTACCCCCGGACAAACCGAGGCGTATAGATTTGCAGTGGATTATCACAATCTTAATGCGGTAACTAGGTATCCTAGATATCCTTTGCACTCATTGAGGATTTAATCACCAATATTCCTCACACGACAATAATGAGTAATTTGGATCTACGCACCGGCTATTTCAATTGGCAGTAAACCCAGTAATGTAGCCAAAACTGCTTTTGTGACGAAAAACGGCACTTATGCGTTTAAGCGCATGCCATTCGGCCTCTCGGTTTAGCGCCAAATTTTCAGAAGCCATAGACATCATATTGCAACCGGTGTTAGAGAAGTGTGCGCAAGTGTACATGGACGACGTAATAATTGCGTCTCCATCATTTGCACATCATTTGGAACATTTAAAGGAAGTATTTAGTTTATTGCAGGAAGCGGGGTTGACGTTGAACAAAGATAAGTGTAAGTTTTGGTGTGAGAAGTTAAAATACTTAGGCCTAGTAATTAGTAAAGACGTGATATCCACGGATGAGTCTAAAGTTAGGGCAATACTCGAAATAAAAGCACCAAAGAATACGAGGGAAGTATCAAAATTTCCGGAATGCCCAATGGTATCAAAATTTTTTAAGGGGTACGCAGATCTTTGTGGGCCACTGTATGAATTAAAAAAGAATGGTATGAAATTTAATTGGTCGGAAGAGGTGCAAGTTGCTTTTGAATCGATCAAACGTGCAATTACTGAAGCACCTGTATTAAAATTACCGGATTTTAATGTACAATTTGAGCTTTTACTGACGCTAGTTCAATTGGGATTGGAGTGGTGCTTACTCAAAGTCAACCCATAGCATATGCGTCCCGCACACTTAATGGAGCGGAGCGCAATTACACAGTAACCGAACGCGAATGTATAGCGGTATAATTTGGTCTTTAAACAAGTTTCGACCTACTTTGGTTCGTTACCATTAAAAGTAGTAACGGATCATGCAGCATTAACAAAACTCACTAATGGTAAAGTTTTATCAACCGAATGATTAGATGGACACTCAAGCTAGCAGAATTTAATGTTGAATGGGAGCATAGGCCAGGTGCTCAAAATGTTGTGGCAGATGTGTTGTCGCGGAACCCGGTGGAAAGTTTTGAGGGTAGCAATATAGCTTGCGCAGTAATTAGAGATTTGGTACTTTCATCAAGGGAGCAATTGACTTCAGAACAAAGCAGGACCCCGAGCTGGGTCACATTTATCGTTATTTAGAAAACCCCGATGACAGTACGTTAAATGCGGGAGTCTGTGGAAACTGGTCTCAGGATTTCAAATTAATTGACGGCTTGTTATTTTATTCGAAATACGCATCCCCTCTCGGAGAAATGAGAGTATATATTTCAAAGTCAATGCGAGGTGCGATAATGCACGAATTTCATGATAAGCCTATGGCTGGACACTTCGGGATTAGGAAAACATATTTGCGTGAGAAGGATGCTTGTTGTTTTCCTTATATGCGAAGGGCGATACATGATTATGTTTTGACATGTGATATGTGCCAGAAATTTAACTATAAGAACGCATTACTGGCCGGTCATTTAACCCTCTAAGAGGTCCAAACGTCTTTTTTCCCATCCTGAGATGCTTCAAAAAACGCACTACACGTTTTTTCCCGTAAGACCGGGGACTCACCAAAATCCACCAAACGTGTTTTTCCCTCCTCAAGTAACAGCTTCGAAAGCGTTAGAGACGTCTTTTTCCGAAATCCTTTCCCCCGTTTAAAGGCTTAACATCTTGAAGGATAATTAGGGAGGGTTGGGGTGACACAATGGACTCTGACAGGAAGTTCTATGGCTCGCGGGGAACACCGTTCTTCCCCTGCAGCAATCGTAAAAAACTGGTAAGAATTTTAAACCTCCAGAGCGTACTGACTATCAGTTAAAGTTTGTAAGAAAACTTGACTTGAAATATTATTGGGTTTGAATTAAATAAATTCTTCGATGTAGTTTTCACAATCTAAGCATTTTTTATAATCTTTCATTTAAATCATTTTTTAAGTTCCATCGCTATCTTAAAATTCTCATTTAGAATTAAGTTTTTATATTGTATCTTTAAAAATATCTATGATATATCTATATTTAAATTCACAGTATATATTAAAACAATGAGGATAATTTAAAGTTTCATTTTTCTTATTTTAATTAATACTTCTAAATTTTTTTTAAAGGAATTATTTCGTTGGTGTCAAAAATTAACTGAAAAAAAAGGTTCAAAATTTAAAATTTGATAAACTTTTGAAATTTTAAACATGAATAATTTTTCAGCTTCTGTAAAACAGAACTTGCAAAAATTTTGTACGCATTGATAAAAATAACAACAACAAAAAACCTATTTAAAGCCTTAAGAGTTTTTCATAATATCAAAGCAAGGTGTTCTGAGTATCTTACATACAATCCCTAGTTTTGTATTGCTTAAATAACGAATTATAATAGAATTTTTAATGTCTGAAATTCAGTTTCCTTCAAAGAGAATGGGAACAGCAAACTCATACTTTTAAGCTTGAATATTCGAACAAAGAGAAGTGAAAAGCACCTGGACATATTTACAGTTGACATTTGCGCCTATAAATAAATATAAAGATCCATTTTATATTCAAGTTAAAAAAATATATATTTATGCAAAATCCCTTATCATTTATGTTCTATTATAGAGGTTGACTGAAGAACAAGTAATTAAAATTTGGACATTTTTTGTAATCTTAACCATACGAAACCAGGAATTTTATATTAGCTTCACTGAAGTTCTGCATTTGAATTTCGAAAAATATATTTATGTATGTATATCTCGCGTACGCAGTAGACAAATATTTACCGTAAATACTAATAATTCTTTGGATATTTAAAATATTAAATTCAATTTTTAATATATTCAACTTCTAATATTTTGTCATTTATTCCGTAAATTTTATACAATTTGGTTGAGTGAGTGAGAGAATGTTAACGTCGCACTATTCAGCTACTCGAGGACTTTTGGCGACAAACCTCACAATTTTGAAATATGGTCAAGTGACGAGGATGACACCTGTGCTAGCACCCCATTCCTCTAACTACCACACCAACAGAGGGACGTTTCAGCTCTCGACAGATTTAACGTTCATCGCCGACCTACACGGCGAGTCTTCAGTGGTAATGGGCTCGAACTCATGATGCGCCAGCCACGAGTCCGTTACCTTGACCACTAGGCTACCACGGCCACACAGATTGGTTGAAAACTGCATGTTATGAGCAAAAAATATGCTGATACATTTGATGAGTGAGTGAGTGAATATTTACGTCACACTGATTAGCAACACGATGGCTTTTGGCGACGGTCCACGTAATTTTGAACCATGGTCAAGTGACGCGGATGACTCCTGAGCTGGCACCCCCTCCTCCTATCTACCACACCAACGGGAGGACGTTTGAGCTCTCGACAGATTTAACGTGCCTCTCGCCCCTACACGGCGGATCTTTAGTGGTACTGGGATCGAACTCATGAAACGCTAGTCATGATCCGATGTCTAGACCACTTGGCCACCGCGGTATATAATAGATTTTTTAACATAGAAGCATAGCTGAGAGATGCTAAAACGACGGTATGCAAAAGCTATTAGCGTATCGATGACATTTTTTGAAATATTTAATTTAAACTTCAGTTAGAAATTTATTCTTTTTTTTGACTTATTATTAAATAGTCAACATAACAAAGAAGAATTAGTTTAACGAATTCATAGATTATAAAAAAGGTATAAATGACACTGTGTGTTGGGAATAATAAGAATTTTTTATAGTTTTAAATTCAGATTTCTTTGCAGGAGTCTAGACTGTTAACAAATTGACGTAGAAGTTAAAAAACTAACATTTACAAAAGATATGGTAAATGCTATCTGCAATGCCATGATATTGAAGAACAGAAGACGGCATTTTTACTTGGTAGGGCAGAGTAGGCATAAGGCAGGAACATCTGGAATTCTGCAGTTTTGGCAGGTGTTGCACTCCTAATTGTTGTTTTCAGTAAGAAATATAAAAATACAAATACAAAAACAAGTCATGTAAACTTTCCTTATTTTAGTAACAACGAATAATGAAACTAATTTCCAATTCATTGTCGCGAGTTGGCAATATCCACGGGAATCAACCGTACTCCTTAATATATGTAGGCTATTTTATACTTCGTTCTCGTAAACCTTACTCCTTTTAAAACATGTACTGCCAAGATAATCTCTCTTCTTTTGTATTTTTACAAAATTTTTATAATATAATGGTTATTTCACACAACATTTTAAATCAGGGGTCGGCAACCTTGTAGCTGAGGCGTGTCAAACCAATCTACCAGTATCATTCAGCGTGCCGTTCAGTAGGACATTTTTGAAACTCTTCGATTCCTACGATAATGTATGCAGAATCAGGGAATAGAGGTCAATAATTTGGATTTACTACTTTATTATATAGTAATTTTGCATCATTTAAGAAGATATTTCTTAACATAAAAATAAACAACATAAAATATTACTGGTTCTTCAGCAAAAATAAAAAAAAATAAAATGTATGTTTTAAACATATTTATTAAAATAAGAAATAGACAAAGTAAAATATAGGTGTTTCCCTTCATTAAAATTAAATAAAAAGACAAATAAAAATTCTAATGCGAATCTAACTCTTTCATCGCTCTACTTTCATATCGCAAAATCAAGGGTATAATGCGTGACTTTCAATTTAAATTGATTCTGAGCATTCAGTTGTCAAACAATTTCTTTTGCGGTGTCAAAATATTTTTCATATGAGGAAAGAGTTTTTGCTTTGATATCCAGAGCCGAAAGTGGAAATCAGAGTACATGCAATTTTCTTTTATCAACAATTAAATCTCTCTAACAATGACATTTAATAATTTACAAAATAGCTGTAAATTTATCCTTAGAATTATCTTTCAGATTTTTCCGTGTAGTTCCGTAAATATTCATAATTCTGAAGATGTTTGCCAAATAAGGTCTATTACAAATTTATCAACTTCCATCCACTTAAAAATTGACAAATTTGTAGAATAGTGCAGAGGACCACTTAGAATTGTATCACGTTGAACACGTGAGCCATAGATTGCCGACGCCTGGTTTAAACGATCTTATTAACAGTACACATCTCCTATCCAAACACAATTTACATGATAAAAAATGGTCTCACCCATTCAGTAGGGGAATTGTATTAGATTGTACCATAAGTATTTTGTGTTTTAAAAAAATCGCATTGTTTCGGGAATCCACTTAGAGAGAAAAATGAAAGTGATTTGACATCATTATAGTAAGTTTCTATAAAAGGGAAAATTATTCACTTTCAAAATACACAGAATAAAGTGGTTTTAAGGGTACGAAGGTATATTAACTATTATATTCCTAAGATAAATGTTGATGTTTTGCTTTTTCTTTAAGTTTTAAAATTATTCCTAAATGTACTTCCCCAGTACCTTTCTTTTAAAAATGCTATTTTCTTTTGCGGCCACGGTAGCATGGTGGTCATGATCATGAACTCGTGTTCAGTGTTCAGTGTTCGAGCCCTGGTGCCACTAAAGCCTGGCTCTGAAGAAGAGCTGTGACGCATGTTAAATCAGTCGATGCTCAAAGTCTTCACTTTGGCAGGGCGTGGAAGTTCAGAGACGGAGTTATCAGTTCAGACGTCGTCCTCGTCACTTAAACACGTTTCACAATTACGTGGTTAGTCAGCACTAGCAAACGTGTGGATTTATAATACAATGTAAACCCTTAACGTGAGCGCTTGAGTTAATTCGAGTGCGCTAAACAGTTCCAAATATGCACACTCGAGATAATTCGAACGAGGTCGTATTTTATGCTGCCGTAATTTTCACACTCAAATATAAGCGAAAGAAAAGCTTTTAAATTATATAAATTATATGTAAAATAAATATATTGGTCATATTAAATCAATCTTAATTAAGTAAATGTGAGAGAACTTCAAAACTTCAAACATGAGCAAACAGAAATGATTTTAAAAATTAAAATTGCAGTTAATACCCATTTCACACAAAAAAGTGGCTTTTGTTCAAAAATATTTTTAATTAATTCAATTTAGAATTGCAAAAATACTTTAAAGTCAAATCAAAACTAAAATCAAATCTCAGAAAACTTAAAATTTCTTAAAACCTAATTGGTTTTCAGATCTGGAATATATGCTTTGTCTAAGATCTAGCCTATGTCCTAAGCTTTTTCTACAGTTTGAAAATACCCTAAAATGAGAGGAGAGAGAGAGCCCAGTTCACGATTGGAGCAAGCTTTCCAAATGTATGGGCCACAAAAATTTTTTTAAAAAACCCAATGTTTTTCTTATTTTTAGGCTTATACCTTAAATTTGGAAAAAATTTCAAAATTTAAGAGAATATTATTTAAAAACCAAAAATTATAATCCGTTTTTTCCACATGCGTTGTTTTTTGACAGAACTACCCCAAATTTTTAATATAATAACATTTCAAAAGCAAAAGGTATGGTTTTCTTGTAATATAGAATGAGTTATAAGGATAAAGAATTTATACTTTTAATATTTAAGAATAAAATAACAATTTGTAAGGTTCTAATCCTGAAATTAAGGATACATCACTAAATGTTAAAATTGCTTATAAAATTTCTTATATTATTAATTGTCAGTTAATTTTACTTATGTAAATTGTTTTAAGTGTACTGTTTTTTAAAAGACAAAATTAATCAGTAATGCATCTTTGTAATGACTGTATTGAAAGATATAGTTACGGATGACAATTTCCCATTTATAGATATATGCGGATATGCATTTACAGGATGTAATACTAAAGGGACGGAGAGATGAAAAATTAAATTTAAATAGAAAATGGAAAGAAACACTATCGCATTTAACGCATTTAAGAAAAATATATTTCCTTATTAAAATTATTGATTGAAAGTATTTTATGTGGTTCCGACACAAACGTTGAAGTAGTGGGTATTATTTTACTCTCATAAAAATCTCTTTTATGTTATTTTAAATTAAAAATATAATAAAATTCAGAAAGCGCCAGTCTTATTTTACAAACTTCCTCCTATATAACACACACACACTGAGGTTCCAAACCTTTTTTTGTCTCATAGACCCCTTGCCATGTTTTTTCGGTTTCGGGTAGACCCCTGCCTACCTAATATTAAATTTTTGCAAATTTATCAACTTAAATGTCTTTTTGATAGTTGGTGCTACTATTTTCAAAAAATTAAATTTCTAACTGTAATGAAGTATAGTTCTGCGTTCAAAACTTAAGAGGCGCATATAATGAATTAAATTTAAAACAAAATAATTGATCAAATGCTTTTAAAGAGAGTGATGATTCTGGTGTTCAATAACAAATTTTCATTATTTAATATCAATCTTGCCAGGTTTAACCCTACCCTTCCTTTTTCGTAAGGGCCCATTTCTTTCTTTTCCTTTCAATTTTTTTGTTTTTTTTGTTTTTAAGATTGGCAAATTCAGTGAAATTCTCTCTCACAAGAAAAAACACATTTAAAAACTTTCTCATGATATTCCATAATTTGTGACAAATATCAGGCATGTCTTTTTAAAGCCAAAATTACTGACATCCGTTTTTATAAGATTTTCATTAGGACCTATTCTAATCAGTTCCTATTGCAATATGACACTTTTTTTTTCAAAGTGACTATTTGAAATCATTGTCTACTGCTGTATTTCTATAAAAAACGATCTCAAATTTAGTTTCAAAACCTGAGTAAGGGAATTTAAATGTTAAACGTAGGTTAAAATGTCCTGACAGACTGTGACAAATTGATAAAATTTGTGACGCTCAATGTTACACTTCTTGAACTTAATTTTGGAAAGAAATGCTGAAATACTCCTTGTATTAATAAAATTTATGTTGTCACCTAGTATGGTAGTCACCTTACTAAATTTAGTAAATGTTAAATTGGTAAAATCTGGTTCCCACTGGATCAAATTTTTTTAAAGATTAACGTCATGATCTGGTTTAATGAGAACCACTATCATAGACCCCATTTACACCTCATGAACCCCAAAATTATATTTTACTCGCATGGACATCTTGCAGGTGGTCATAGACCCTTGGGGTTGTATATAGACACTTTTTGGGAATCACTGGTATATAATGATACTACATATATTCTCATTTTTTTTTTTTAATGATCACTTTTACATTTATACCTCATATTTTTTTTTTTTTTAAAAAGAAGAAAAAACAGGAAAACGGATATGCGTTTTCTTAATCTCATATTCAACAATGATTACGGATTGCTTCTGTCTTGCTCAAATCGTAATACCAAAATCAAAACGTTTTTTTTTAATTTTTAAAGTTTTAAAAAGTTATAGGAGAAAAATTAATTTTCTTTCGCTTATTAAAAATACTTTTTAACTTTTAACTCCCCATTTCTGTAAATCTTTATTTTTTCATCCTTTATTTGCTTGTTACTATGCTTCAAAAAATTGGATGGTTTCTGTTCACCGTGATGTGGATTCCACATTCATCACAC
>BMAO01036126.1:0-16684 GCA_019973975.1 Trichonephila clavata
AACAGTATTAGGTCAATGAGAGGTTTGATGCGTACACTGACTGAGGTGAAGTTTTATATCCCAGTTCGTTTTCAATCTCAGTGCAGTCATTTGGTAAGGCATGCTGTCTGGTGTTGTCATGCAGAAGACTTGGCTCTTCTCGGTTGACCAATGTTGGACATAAATATTGTAGTTTTTGGTATGTTTTGCGATTTCCTGGTGATTCTTCTCTGTTGTAATGGCTTTGCAGGCATTGACATCAAAACGGAGGAGTATGGGTGTTCAGCACTCCCTCCTATATACTAAAAGATTTTAAATTTTTAGTATAAAGTTTATGCCTCCTCAACATATTTTTAAAAATGTAAACTTCTCCCGGTATTTGTACGCTTCTGTGTCAGGATTCAGGAAATTATATACTGAATGATTTCCCTCGCCGACAACCAAACAGTAATCCAACCTTCTTTTGATGCAACCTCGGTTTGAGAAGTGTTTCGTGCTTCATCTCTGTCCAACTACTGCAAGGAACACCATCTGTAGTGTATGCAATCCATTTTTCGTCGCAATGTCAAAATGCGATAAGAAAATGAGCATTTTTGTTGCGAAGAAGTTTTACTTATTGATACTATGTTAATATATATATATATATATATATAGGAGAAAAGAGACAGAGTGACTCACACACACACTTTCTCATCACGATATCTCCGGAACTATTAAATCTATGGACTTTAAATTTCGTAGGTATGTTCCTTTCATGGAGCAGAGATCCATTGAGAATGGATTTCGAGAAAATAGACCACAAGGGACGTTGCGGGGGATTAAGGGCGTTAAAGATAAATATTCCCATTTTGGAACTATTAGACCAGGGATGGAGAACCAGTGGCCGTGTGCCAATAATGGTACTTGACACAATATTTTGGGCCCACCAGATCAAAAGATTTCCCGATTTCCTTTTTTTTTCTTTCAAAATAACAAAGTTTATACTATGAAGTTTTATAAACAAGCGCGAGTGATCGGTCGCGGGTGCACATTCATTTGTTATTGTCTTAAGGTAAAGCAATTACGTTCACGTCGTGGACTACAATTGCTCATGATGAAAGTTTATCTACGCATGGCATAATCAATTTCGTTAGCCCAACTGTATTTTAGAGTTTATTTGTGTTATATTTACGATTTGTAACAGTTATTTAATATGGCTAGTTAATTAAAAGCATAAAAAGGGTAAGATAGGAAGAGTAACAGAGAATTTTAAACTTGGTGAACCGAAAATATGGCATTATTAATAAAGGAGAAAACGCGGCGTGTATTTATGTTCTGGAACAGTAGTACGTAGAACATCGTCTGTAAAACGGCATTTTGAAACAAATCATAAATCCTCTTGCCAGAATAGTGAAGCCATTTGACAGATGATTCCAATTCACAACATGCTTTCTTCTAAGAGAGTAACATCTCACAATCTAATATAAGTTATTTGTCATCCAATCTACAACTACAGAAGTCACACTACTGCTACTTTATAATTTGAATTACACGTATAACTGAAACATTTACAACTCTTCAGTGCAAAAAGTATTTGTTTGCAAAAAGTAGAGTTTTCAACAGTTAGTATTTAGTTTAATTATTGTCTTCAATAATCGCAAGTCAAAATTATGTGAGTGCACGTTTATTCCGCATTAAACGTTACTTATAAAAAATGGAAGGTTGGTCCATAAAGATTCGCCACCTCTCTATTAGACCAACAGATTTTAAAATTTGATAGGTCAATTACATTTATAGAGCAGAGATCCGTTAAGAACATGTTTTGCGAAAATTGACCCTCAAGGGGGGTGCGACGGCTTAAGGGGCGTGTTGGCGCTGCGATCGTCATCCCCACCGCACACCATTGTACACTCTCTTGCAAGGGAACCACTGCACAAAGCAGTCGCAATAAATGTTAATGTCTTAAAACTCGCATTTTTAATTAATTACAGTCCCAATCGCACTAATATTTCTGGTCCGTCGACAACGCAGATATCCAGCAAATTATGGATATAATATTTTAAGACATTCATTTTAATTAAACCGCATTATATTCGCATTATTGCGCCATTTCGCAGAACAACGCCCAAAGTTGTTCGTTCGTCGCAGACATTCACCCCATCGACGGTGTCAAAGGTCACGAAAGGTCACTTTTCCTCTCACCCCTTGCTTGCGTTTCGTTTTGTGTTCGTTTTCACCCTACTTAGGCTTGTTTTGAACTGTTCATTCTACGCTTTTCATTACGCCAAGTATTTCATTCTCTCGCAAGAACACTGAGCAACATCAATTTAGATAACATTTGACTTCTACTCACAAGGCTCCGCATTTAAATAGAGGTAAGCCAATTTCATACCTCTATTGTTTATTTCATTGCAAAAATTATATCTGTTTATATTGTCGCAAAAGTCAAAATGAATCCAATTGAAAAAATTAGAAATAAGAGAGCGCCTATACGTTCGGCCATAACAAAACTAATTACGAAAATTCAAAATTACATTGAAAATAACAGTAATGATGTAGATGATATCTTAGAATTACAAGATCAACTAATCGCAAAAGAACTCTCATTAAAGCAACTTAATTCAGAAATGGAAAATTTAATATTAGATGCTTCTGAGTTCGATACTGAAGTTAACGCATCCGAAGAATATTCGGAAAAAATTATTAGCATAAAATTTAAAATAAAATCTTATATCAAACGTCTTGAATGCAATTTAAATATTTCAAATTCAACACAAGTATGGTCGAATCAAAACCGACCACAACTATCAATAAAACTTCCAGAAATTCCCTTACCAAAGTTTTCTGGAAAATATGAAGAATTAAGCAACTTTAAATTACAATTTAATAATATTATCTCAACAAATTCACAACTCTCCTCGGAACAGAAACTGCATTATCTTAAAGCTGCATTAACATCTGAAGCAAAGAATTTAGAGACTATAAGTGATTCATTTGAATCTTTATTTAAATCTTTAGAAGAACGTTATGAAAATAAACGTTTAATAGTCGAAACGCACGTAAAGGCAATTTTAAACATAGCTAAATTAAACAATGAGTCAACAAAGATTTAAGAAACTTAATTGATGATGTCAACAAAAACATTCGCGCGTTGAAGGTATTAGAGTTTGAAAGAAACAATCTTTCTGATATTTTAATCTTAAACATCATTCTTCAAAAACTAGACAAAGAGACTTTAAAACAATTTGAATACAGCCTTAATTCAACCGAAGTTCCTAAATTTGATGACTTCATTTTATTTTTAGAAAAACGCGCTCAAGTTTTAAGCAATATAAATAAAAAACCTTCGCAAAACCTATTATGCAAGATAGAAATAAATCAAAAAATTTCTTTATAAAACATAACAATTTTGTGTATGCATGTATTTTATGTAAGCAACCGCATCCAATTTTTAAGTGCGATTCCTTTTTAAAATTAAATGCCATACAGAGAAAGGAAATCGTCACAAAGCATAGTATGTGTCTCAATTGTTTAAGTGATCAACACAAAGTTTCAAAGTGTAAATCAAAGCATTCTTGTAGTGTATGTGGCTTTCGACACAACACTCTGCTCCACAGACAGAAGGGGGAATCTGTCAACGCTCCCCTGATTTATAGCGCTTCACCACTACAAGGTCAGGAACTGAGCAACGACGCAGAGGAGTTTCACTGTTCCCAGGAAAATACAGCTGCATCCCTTTCTTGTATCAATAGTAGAACCAAAACCGTAATTCTACCCACAGCAGTAGTTTGGGTTTTGAATCATTCTACTGGAAGTTGTATTCAAGCACGCGCAGTCTTAGATTCTGGTAGTATGTCTAATATTGTAACGCAAGATTTCGCAAACCGATTAGGGGCTCCACAAAATAGAATTAATATTCCAATTTCCAGTTTAGGTGGAAATAAAACCACAGTTAAATCAAAATTAAACGCTACCATAATAAATGGCAACAGTTCATTTTCTACAACTTTAGATTTTCTGGTTGTCTCAAAAATTACAGACTTTCTTCCTGTAACTCAAATAAACCTCAATAATTTAAAAATGCCTCAGGAACTAGCTGATCCGAATTTTGGTGTTCCAGGAAAAATCGATTTGCTAATTGGAGCAGAGGCATTTTTTGACATAATTAAGGAGGGAATTATTCGCACATCAAACAATGGGCTCGTATTTCGCAGATCAGTTTTCGGATATATCGCAACCGGAAACACAAGTTCCTACACGCAAAATCAATTTTGTGGTTTCATATCAGAAATGCAAAATATTGATAACAATAAAAAATTTTGGGAGATAGAAACAATTAACGAAGGTCAAAAGCCTTTAAGCAAAGAAGAGGAATATTGTGAAAATCATTATCAAATGACTCACACGCGCAATGAAGCTGGTCGATATATAGTACAGATGCCAGCTAAAAACATACAAGGCTTAGGACACTCAAAAGATTTAGCAACGAAAAGACTTGATCAGCTTTGGAGAACATTATCTAGAGATAAACAAATGGAAAATTTATATAGGGAGTTCATGCAGCAATACTTAGACTTGGGGCATATGGAAAAAGTGGAGGAACATTTGGATGAAACATCTGCAAACAACTTTTGTTATTATCTTCCACATCATGGAGTCTTTCGGCCTGATAAGACAACTACCAAATTAAGAATTGTTTTTATTGGTTCGGCTTCTACTACTTCAGGTTTAAGCTTAAATGACCTACTCTTGAAGGGTGAAGTGAAGGAAGACATTTTTGAAATCATGACACGATTTCGAAAACACAAATATGCTTTCACAACCGACCAGATGATGTTCCGACTAATCCTCATTGATCCAGCTCAACGTGATCTTCTGAGGATTATGTGGAAAACCGAAGCTAATGATAAACCAGTCATCTATAGATTGAAAACTGTCACGTATGGGACCGCCAGTGCTCCCTTTTTAGCCATAAGAACTCTCAAACAGTTAGCTATGGATGAAGCTTCTAGATTTCCCTTAGCTTCCAAAGTAGCTTTACAAGATGTGTACATGGATGATGTAGTGTCGGGTGCACAAACTCTCGACACTGCTCGCCAATTACAATGCCAGTTGCAAAATATGCTAAAAACATGTGGCATGAAATTACATAAATGGAATTCCAACTCGAAGGAGCTATTTAATTCATATACAGATCAAGAGCACTCCTTTTCAACCAACACAGAATCAGCCATAAAAACCTTAGGTGTTAGCTGGAAACCAGCAGTAGATTATTTTATGTTCAAAGTTTCAATCCCTTCCATTGCATCTTATACAAAAAGAGATGTTTTAAGCGTCATAGCAAGACTTTACGACCCTCTTGGACTGATAGGCCCCGTCATCAGCAAAGCAAAAATCTTTCTACAAAAATTATGGCTTAGAAAATTGAATTGGGAAGAATGCTTGCCGGAGGCAATCGCACCAGAGTGGCTCAATTTTGTGTCATCTCTAAAAGCCCTAGAAGAACTCAAAATAGATCGATACCTTCTTACAGATTCCTATGAGAAACTCATGCTTTTAGGATACGCAGATGCTTCAGAGTCAGCCTACGGAGCAGTAGTATACATGCACTGTGTCAAGGAAGATGGTACCACCACAACCAAGCTTATTGCCAGCAAATCTCGAGTCGCGCCAATCAAAGTCATCTCCATTCCTCGCCTTGAACTCTCGGCGTGTTTGCTGCTGGCTCAATTGGTCGACAAGACTTGCTTCTCTCTGCAAGTACATTTAGATAAAGTCATCTTGCACACAGATTCAACCATAGCCATTGCCTGGATCAACACTCCAGCTAATCAACTCAAAACCTTCGTCGGCAATCGAGTATCCAAGATACAAACTCTGACTGAGAACTTTGAATGGAAGCACCTTCAGCTCTAAACCCTGCTGATATCATCTCTCGAGGTGTAAATCCTGAAGAACTTCATCATTGACTCTATGGTGGAATGGTCCCCAGCATCTAGACATTCCTGAACAATTTAGTGAACCTTCAATTACCAGTTCTGATGAGCTTTACATGTCAGAACTTAAAAAACAATCTGATATCAGCTTAACATCAATCTTGGACTCTAACTTTGAAAATGACCTTTTAAATATTACAAATAATTATGTAAAACTAATTCGTATTTTAAGTTATATTTTCAGATTACTGCATAATGTTGTCAGAAATACATCTCGCCATTCAGGTCCCTCACAAACGAGGAACTTCAGAACGCAAAACTCTATTTGATTAGAAGGATACAGGTAACAGTTTTCAACAAAGAAATTAGGAATGGGGGAACCATTAAAAAGTTAGAGTTGTTATTGTTAAAACTCCTCAAGGTATCTTTAAAAGAGGAATTTCAAAAATATGTTTATTACCAAGCCCTTAAATTAATATTTGTATTCATATATTTGTTATTTTGTTTAAGTGCAGTTTTCTTTCATATTGGTCATATTTTTTTATTTTTCATTATTTGTATTTTTATGTATGATTTATGTAATATTAATTGTTTTTTGAAATGTTATTTCAACGTGGGCCGGGATGTTGGCGCTGCGATCGTCATCCCCACCGCACACCCACACTTGTACACTCTCTTGCAAGGGAACCACTGCACAAAGCAGTCGCAATAAATGTTAATGTCTTAAAACTCGCATTTTTAATTAATTACAGTCCCAATCGCACTAATATTTCTGCGAATGCTTTGTGCAGTGGTTCCCTTGCAAGAGAGTGTACAAGTGTGGGTGTGCGGTGGGGATGACGATCGCAGCGCCAACAGGGCGTTTAGAATAAATATTCCCGAAATTCTATCAATGAAGCAATCTAATCTGTCAATTTTTCGATCAATTTGCTTTTTTGATACTAGAATGTAAATAAGAGGTTTGGTCATGGAGGAAAGGAAATCGAAACTACCCCATAACTCAGTAAAAATGCATAAAAGTAAATATTTTCTGCGTGTGTTTGATAGAAGGGCTAATAATTTATTAAAATAAAATCTGAAAATGAGAACTTTAATATTTTGATCCATTTTGTTTTGTGCAATGTTGCTTGGGTCTTTATGTGCCTTGGGAACTATTAGACCTACAGTCTTGAAATTTGGTAGGCATGTTTCCTTCATGGAGCATAGATCCATTACAAAAAGGGTTTTGCGAAAATTTACTCCCAAGGGACGTTACAATAGATTAAGGGGTGTTATAAAATATATTCGCGTTTTTGGACTATTAGACCTATTGGGTTGATGCATAATTATCCTGCGTTTTTTCAACAAATTTTATTTAACAAAATCAATAACAATATTTGACAAAAACATGTTTAAACGTTTACTCGGGAGCGTAGTTACCGTCTATTTCAATTACTGCTTCCCATTTGCTTTGCAGACGGTCGATTCCACGAGCGAAGAAGACACGATTCTTAGACGCGATTCACACTTTGACATCGGCCACCAAGTAATCCGATCAACGAACCCGAGCATGATCGTCGAAATCTTATATATGACCGACCTCTTCCTGGCTTGTCCTCCAAGCTGGTATCACCTGATTTGAAACGGGCAAACCACTCCCTACACTGACTTTCGCTGATTGTTCCTTTGCCAACAAGTTCGTTGAGATCGCGAAATGACTGTGCTGCTTTCCATCCTTTCTCGAAGTGATACAGCATAATATTGAGAATATGACTATGGTTTTCGATACGCATTTTACTAAAACAACAGAGAAGATTATTTTTATACAAAAATAATAAACAAAAAGCTACTTTCCACTGATGAAAAACGTGCTGATATAAACGCCGGATAATTATGCATCAACCCAATATATACTTAAAATTTTGCAGGCATGTTCCTTTCATGGAGTAGAGATCTGCTAATAAATGGTTTTGTAAAAATAGACCACCAGAGGTATAATAGTATAAATGCCGTTACCGAAAAATATTCTCGTTTTGGAACTATTAAATCTATATTTGAAATTCAGCTGGCATGTTTCTTTCATGGAATAAAGATCCGGTAAGAAAGGGTTTTTCGAAAATTGACATCTAAGGTGGGTTGTGAAGGCGTTTTATTTATAAAATAAAAAAACTTCCCTTTTATGAATAACAAGCTGTTACCCGCCCGCTTCGCTGGGTATTTCATGATGTTTTATAAGTTTTTACTGCTTATATATATGCATAAATTATTGATATCTAAGTCCTAGCATTAAGAATTCGATTGAATTGAAAAATATACTTATACCTGTAACTGTCACCTGTTGATAAAAAAGGGGGGGGGCAGAACTCATCTAATTTGTATTATCTAAAAATCTCTAAAATTGAAGTATAGAATGATGTTTGCTCTTTCGTAACCCCAAAACCAAGTGGATTCCTGCAAAACCAAATTTCGGTGGATCTCTACTCCGTAAATTGAACATGTAAGCCAAATTTCAAGTCTAAATCTAACAGAAAAAAACAAAAGTTTTACTATCAATATCCCCGTAATCCCGTTGAGAGCCGTTTTCCAAAATTACCGGTCTTAGCGGATTTCAATTCAACAAAAGAAAAATGCAAACCAAATTTCATTATTATAGTCCTGTTAGCTCGAAAAAAGGAATTTTTTTTGTCAATACGTCCCAGTAACCCCCTGCAACCCCCCAGAACTTGATTTGCTTAAAATTTATTCTTAGTGGATCCCTATTCAACAAAAGAAACATGCTTAACAAATTTCAAGTATATGGGTCTAACAATTAAAAACAGGAATTTTTTTCTGTAACTCCTCTTGACCTCTCGCAAACATCTTTGGGGGTCAATTTTCCTTTTACTCTTTGTTAGAGGAACTCTATTTTATGAAAGGAACATGCCTACCAATTTTCAAGCAGGATGATCAAGTAGTTTAAAAATGGAAATATTTATCGATTACGCCTCTTAATCTCCCGAAATTAAACTTAGTTGTTGGTATTCGCGAAACCCATTTTGTAGCGGTTCTCTACTTTACGAAAGGAATCTGCTTATCAAATTTCAAGACTGTACGTCTAACAGTTTAAAAATGGGGATAATTGTCTATAACGCCACTTGAGCCCCCGCAACGCCACTTCTGGGTCTGTTTTCACAAAACCCATTTTGTAGGGGAATTGCACTCTATGAAAGGAATCTGCTTAGCAAAATTTGAAGACTGTGCGTCCAATTAATTAAAAATGCAAAAATATTATCAATAACGCCACTTGAACCCCCGCAACACCACCTAGGGGTCGATTTTCACAAAACACATTTTGCAGTGTATTTCTATCCTATGAGAGGAATCTGCTAACCAAATTTAAAGACTATAAGTCTAATAGTTTAAAAAAAGAAATCATTATTTATATCTGCCCTTAACCCCCCGCAACACCCCTTGGGAGTCAATTTTCTCCAAACCCGTTTTGTAGCGGATATTTACTCCATGAAAGAAACATTCCTACCAATTTTCAAGCAGGTAGGTCAAATAGTTTAAAACAAAAATATTTATCTCTTACGCCACTTATTCCCCTGCAACGCCACTTAGAGGTCTGTTTTCACAAAACCTTCTTATAGCTGATCTCTACTCTATGAAAGAAATCTCTTTATCAAATATAAAGACTGTGCGTCTAATAGTTTAAAATGGAAATAATTATCTATAACTCCCCTTAAGTTCCCTCAACGCCAGTTGGGGGCAATTTTCACGAAACCCATTTTTAGCGTATCTCTACCCTATGAGAGGAATCTGCTTACTAAGTTTCAAGACTGTACGTCTAATAACTTAAAAATAGGAATTTATAACGCCCCTTAAACCCCCCGCCCCCGCAACACCCCTTGGGGGTCAATTTTCCCAAAACCCATTTTGTAGTGGATATTTACTCCAGGAAAGAAACTTACCTACCAATTTTCAAGCAGGTAGATGAAGTAGTTTAAAAACGGTTATATTTATCTATTACGCCCCTTAATCCCCCGCAACGCCACTTAGAAGTCTGTTTTCACAAAACCCGTTTTGTAACTGATCATTATTCTACGAAAGGAATCTATATATATATATCAAATTTAAAGACAGTGCGTCAAATAGTTTAAAAATGGAAATAATTATCTATAACGCCACCTAAGCCCCTGCAACGCCACTTGGGGGTCGATTTTCACCAAACTCATTTTGTAGCGGATCTCTACTCTCTGAAAGGAATCCGCTTACCCAATTTCAAGATTGTACATCAAGTAGTTTATACATGGAAACAATTATTATTAAAGCCCTTAACCCCCGTAACGCCCCTTGCGTTTCGAATTTCGGAAAATCCGTTCTTAGTTGATGTCTACTCTATCAAAGGAACATGTCTACCAAATTTCAAGTATGTAGGTTGAATAGTTCCAGAGATTTCGTGATTAGTCAGTCAGTCAGTCAGTGAGTCGCTTTTCTCCTTTATATATATAGACTAGACCTAAAAAAATTGAAATTTAGAAAACATACAGCTTTTGCTGAGCAGAGATCAAATAAGGAGGTTTTCAAAAGTTTATCCACATAGATGTTACGGGGGAGTTATAGATAAAAAAAATCCCTTTTCTCAACTATTAGACCTATAAATTACAAATTTGGCAAATATAATATTTTGTTTAGCAGAGATTTGCTTTTTATTTATTGTTTAATTGGCCCTTCACTAAAATTAAACACATAAAAAATTTCTTTTTCCTTTAATCCCTATTGTTTTATCTTTCAATTCTCCCGTGCGAAGAACGGGTGTACCAGCTATAGTATAAATATACAGTCGACTCTCGATAATTCGAAGTTGAAGGGACCAATAAAAAACTTCGATTTAACAAGAGTTCAAACTATCAAGAGGGTAGGAAAAAACTCTAAAAATACATGAAGAGAAATTTTTTTTCTAACACATTTAAATTAGAAAGTATGTAATAAAGCAACAACTGCACATATGTATAAAATTATTTTAATGTATTTTTAAAAGTACATATTATACAGAAGTTAAAAGTCCTGTATTAAAAGAATACATGTGTGTATTAAAAACAACTATTAAAAGAATATATATTGTAAATAATAATAAATTTTTTGACGAACAAAACCAGTTATCTTATTTTGTTTCATGGAAATTAATCTAATTTGGTCAATAGATTTTTCTAGAATAAATGAAGCTTGAAAAATGTTCGCATCAACATGATTTTCGAGGGAAAAGTTGCGTTGTTTGTTTAGTAACCCTTAAGCTTCTATCAGAGCTGTCGGAGTCAGCTCCGATGGTCATCAAAGGGACTACGTTACAGGGGATACAAGTAAAAACAATACAACAAAAAATATGTAAGATCCGACCTGTTTGCTACAGGACTCTACATGATAGTGAGTGTTTGAATTGTCGAGAGTTTTTGAGATCACTTTGAATTATCGCGTATTCTATTCCGGCCAGCCTCAGATTTTACTTCGAAACATTGAGTATACCAAAACGTATTGTTTTAGTTCGAAATATCAAGAGTTTTTCTAGGGATGAGCATCTACATCGAATTAACGAGAGGTACGTATTATCGAAGGTTTGAATTATCGAGAGTCGACTGTATACACTCAAGAGTCAAAATATTATCACCGCCCCTACATTTTGCAATGAACTCGCCTGGATGACGTGGAAGGCACGTGATCAGGTGGCAGTGGTATTTAACTGCTACTGGAAGTCTGAAGAATTATTCTTTCACTTACTTCTGTGCGTGATGGGAAAGGCTGAGGATTTAAGTGACTTTGATACAGGGCAGGTTATAAAGGCTCGAAGGCTCAGAACAAGTATTTCCGAAACTGCACGACTAGTGGATTGTTCGCGATCTACAGTTGTTAATACTTATGCAAAGTGGATGAATAACGGTGAAACCAGCAGTAGACGACATGTGTTGGACGTCCATACGCTATCAAAGAAAAAGGTCGTCGGAGACTGTCTCACATGGTGAAGCAATCCCTTACCCAGACAGTGGCTCAGCTGATAGCCCAATACAAAGCAGGGCCAAGTAGAATAGTACCGGAGCACACTGTTCAGCGGACACTGTTGGATATGGGGCAACGCAGCAAACGTCCCATTCGTATGCCTTTGATGAACAAGCTTCATCGCCAACTGTGCTTGCGCTGGGCCCGGGAACATTGCGACTGGTCCATGGATCAGTGCAAGAAAGTTGCCTGGTAAGATGAATCATGGTTTGTCATTCATCACGCCGATGGCCGTGTCAGGATACGCCGTCTTCCAGGCGAACAGTTGCTCCCTGAATGTACAGTAGGTCATACACAGGCCGGTGGTGGCGGTATTATGCTTTGGGGACGTTCTCTTGGGTGTCTCTGGGACCCGTGGTTGTGGTAGAGCAGACACCATGAATGCTACAGGGTTTCTGAACATCATTGCGGACCAGTTGACTCTATTTTTTCCAGCTGGAAATGGAATGTTACAACAGGACAACGCCCCATGTCACAGGCTAAAATTGTGTTGGAGTGGTTCCAGGAACACGATGCTGAATTCCAGTTAATGTCCTAGCCGCCTAACTCACCGTATCTCAATACGACAGAACACGTTTGGGATGTCGTGGGACGGCATCTCAGAGATCAAAGACTACCAATTCACAATATCTCGGATTTGCGTGTCCGTTGCTTAAACATCTGGTACAATCTGTCTCCGGCCATCTACCAAGGACTTGTGGCATCCATGCCAAGGCGGGTTGAAGTTATGTTGCGCGCCAAAGGTGGGCCAACTCGTTATTGACAGGTGGTCATAATGTTTTGGCTCTTGAATGTATATAAGTATAAAATGGTAATATTCTGTAATATATTCAGGATTATACATTTTGTAGTGTATGGGTTTTGATAACATTTTTTACAGATTTGACACAGCTTTCATAAAATAAAACAGAAATTATATATATACTTCAACACACCCTCCTTATCTTGCCAGTTGTGAAGGTGGGGGATACGATACTTCTCACTCGTTTCCAGTCTTCACCTCGCAAAATTGGCAGCATGCTGTCCACCACCACATTACCAGAATGCGCTTCCTAAAATTCCAAAAAAAAAGCTTAGAATGTATCAGGAATCTTACGTTAAAGCTCCCACATTCCTAAAAGTGAAGTTACCCCAGTTAGGGTTTTCTATAAATTATAATTACCATGGATTATTAAGGTATCCGACTACCCTAAAACTGTGAATTTTGCCAAAAATTCACAAATTTTTGATGTGTAACATCTTTACTCTCGGTTGCTGGATATTTGTCGGAGTGATTTCGTGAAAAGGAACGGAAATGCGTAACACGAAGTCGAAAGAAGCGCGCGCTGTTTGATTTGACCAATTCAGCGCCTTGGGTGTGTCTCTTCGCTAGCCTCGTCTCGCGGTCCAACACTACTAGCAATTAAGACACCCGCCTACCGCACACACCAGCAAGTCTTTTTAGACTTCATCCAGAATAAACTTGTGATTATTACGCTCAAATGTCTAAGTCTCAGGGCTCGTTGTGTTTGAAATCTCTCTCTCTGAGGATATATTTATATATGTGTAAACAATATATATATATTAATAATTATATTTCCTATTAAGCGTTTGACAAAGCTCATCATTTTTAAAAAAATAGGAGTAAGTAATATGGTATTATTTGAATAAATATTAAGTGCTTATAATTTTCATACTTTGAGGTTAATTCCTTCACTGTCAATAAAATATTTTTAATTGTGATTAAAAAAGATTTCTCGATTTAAAAAACTAATTAAGTAAACGGGTGTCTGATTTTCTCTAATATTTCTAATTTTTAAGCATGCGCTTGACGGTGTTTCTTCGCTACCTCGTCTGAGGGTCCAACTGTAGTAGCAATTAAGACGCCCGCCTACCCCACATACCAGCAAGACTTGTCATTTTGGTGGTCGCATACATTCACCGAATCAGTTAAAAAATTAAAGATTTCCTGCATTTTGTACTTTTACCGTATACGAAGGTGGTCTGCTCTTTTTTAACACGCTTTATAAGTTTCACTTGCATTAACACGCTTTTATAGTTTCACTTGCATTAACACGCTTTATAAGTTCACTTGCATGTAACGGAATCTTAGAACTTGATTTTCATCCACTTAAAAAGATCGGATTCATTCGAAATTTCGTACACTTGTCAAGGACCGATGACAATACAATAATTTCATAATTTTGTTCCATTGTCCTTTTCAAGATCGTCAGCAATAAGGATAATCAGATTTGCCGACAATTCCAAATACCACATCCAGATTTGGCGACTTAGTGCATATATCATTTTTAAATTTGGCGACTAGTTGCATATACCTTTTCAGATATGGCGACTAATTTCATACATCATTTCCAGATTTGGCGACTAATTTCAGATTTAGCTACTAAAAGAATAAGGTGTAACCCTAAGGAAAGTGTTTTGAATTAAAGCTAATTATATGCAAGTATAAATACACTTGCGGTTAATAGAAGGGAAAAAAGTGTTCTGTATCTGAGAAAGTGGAAGGTGGGTGGGTGTTAGCAATTCTTACCATAATATATTTTTTCTGAAAATGAAAATTTAAAAAAAGGCTTGTGCATGTGGAAAAAAAAATAATTTGCGTTCTAACTGCTAAATATTTTTTTATTTTTATAAAGCAATACGTTTAGAAGTGATGATAGGAATTAACATAAAAGGAACACGTTTAAAAGGTGAAAAAACGATTGACTTTCTTTAATGTCTGTCTGGGTGAAATTTTGTAATTAATTTTAAACTGTGTGACGTTCTGAGGAGCTAGAGATTTGAAATTTGGACCATAGCTCAGAAGTGGCATGAAAATATGAAAAAAGAAAACGAAAAGTAGGAATTTTATAATTTTTAGTCCGTAAGAAAAACATGGTACATTAAAAAAAATTTTAACTTGAACTTTTTCTTCTTTACGCATTTTTAATTGTTTGACCTGTTCAAAAGAGACGGAATCTAATATAACGGTATGGGACTCACCCGAGGCCTCGTAAACGGAGAGAATGAATACACTTCAGACCCGTTAATTAATATCCATTGAAAAGCAAGACTAATTCCACAGCCACGTAATTCCAGCTTCAAATTCAAGGATAAATTCAACAATGAATAAATGATAGTTACAAAAACAAAAAACACGCTTTTATTGTAGATCGAACTAAAAAATGAAAAATAAAAATTATAGTTTGAAAAAAACTAAAAACACGCTTTTATACTGAATCGAACTATAAAGTAAAAAAAAATAATTCTTAATATAAGAATAAAATGATAAACGAGAAATTTAATATCATTGGGGTAAAAGCGTGGGGTGTTCTATGAATGTATCATTGTTATAATTTCTAACTTCTATTCCGAAAAGCTGAGTTAGTGTAAAAGTGTAATACAAAGCACCCCACGCTTTTAACCCAATGATATTAATTTTCTCGTTAATCATTTTATTCTTATATTAAGAACTATTTTTTTACTTTTTAGTTCGATTCAGTATAAAAGCGTGTTTTTTAGTTTTTTTAAAGTATAATTTATTAAAAAAAAACTATCACTCGCATCCCATGATTTTGAGTGGTGATTTTAAAGTTAACTTCCGTTTGCCAGAAGCTGAGCCGCTCATAGCTTTTCTGAAAGATGAACTGAAGCACGAAATGAACACTAATCGAAATGTTTCGACAACTAACAGTGGTACTATTATTGACGCCGTTTTTCAACGATCTTTAAATTCTTTGAAATCACAAGTATATGTGTCATACTTTAGTTTTCATAAATCTATTGTCTCCGCTCTTCCCCAAATTGAACAATAATAAATATTTTTAATAAAAAACTGCATTACTCCTTGTGTTAATGAAATAAAATTTTCATTAAAGATATAATTATTCTATAGAAAATTATTTCCAGTCTAACCGATTCATTTCTTTCAGGATTAAAGCCACTATTTCGTATTTACCATGATAAGAAGTCAGATGTTAAACATCATTGCGACTACTGTAAGACTCGTTTTTTTTATGATTTTATTTTATGGGCCATCTTATTAGCTTTATAAAAAATACCAAGTTTATCATTTTCCGTTTACTAGGACAAAAACTACAAGTCTTTTAGTAAAAGCAGATGTCATTACTTAAAGCAAGATATCATACTTTAAAACGCGTTTTACTCGAAATGTGAATTTTTGAAAATAGTCAAACAGGGTCATCGATTGCTCAAAAGGTTTTGAACATAATTAACTGAAATTTTTTCTGTAAGTTCTGCATAATAGTAGAATTGTTTTAACCTTCAGATTTCTCAATCACTGTTTTATTACAAAATTTACAATCCCTTATGTGAATATAATCAGTCTTTTTAAGCATTTTCATATAGTAACCGAGATAAAGTGCTCTAGTTTTTGTAAAAACGAAATATCTCTTATCCTGAAGGTCATTTCAAAATTTAATAATATAGCAACATATTAGATTGAAAAAATTGAAAATTTGTTCAGAAACCTTTGGTGCAGAATGAATGGGCCGTGTTTATGCTATTTTTTGTCAATTTTACCTATTTTTTCCCATTTTAGCAATAATAATTTCTTTTTCTCTTCTTAATTTTAGCACATTTTTCTTAATATGCACTAAGCAAATCTAAAAATAACAAAAAAAATCCCCATATCTCTTTTTTAAAAAAAAAAGTTGTCGCAACCAGTCGGATACCTTAAATTAGTTGTTTTTTAATTTAAAAGGAATAATTCTCGTGGAAAAATAGATTGCTTCAAATATTAAAAAATACCTCTTTAATGGATTCAGCTGACCAAAACCAGT
>BMAO01036127.1:0-18545 GCA_019973975.1 Trichonephila clavata
AAGTGGTTTCGAAAAAAAATAGAAAACCACTTAATTTGATTAGATGGCTTTATACTAAAAATATTTATTTCTTACAACATAAATCACCAAAAGTGATGACTACTGATAAGTGAGTAGTACAAATGCAGCATTTCATAATTCTAGCTATCTCTCTCCCCTCACCATCGAGTCCATCCGTTTCTCGTTTTCCTTCCTCTTTATCGTGCGCTTCAATTTTGACACAGTAGGTTATTTCATTTCTAATTTTAATTCTAAAAAAGCTATTAAAAGTATATCATGTTTCTAAAACTACTTGGTATGTGTCCTCTCAACGCAAAGGACTAAAATGCTGTTTCACAAAAATTACTTTGATTTTTACCATTAAAAAACCCTCCCAAATATCATAACTTCATTCTACTTGAGGTATACTTATAATAAAATGTTTCTTTTTCACTTTATTTTTCCTTTCATCTATATTCCAGATACCATCTTTACTTCACAGTAGGTTTTGAAATTCTGAAACAATATTTTTGTGAATCCATCCTGATATATATATATATATATATATTATATATATATATATATATATATATATATATATATATGTTGTGTTTGTGTGTGTGAATTGAGATGAAGGGGCACATGAATGCATATATACTGATAACACATTAGTTATATATTACTGCTACCAGAAACAATGATCACTTAAATGAATCATTCAGAAATTATAAGGAAAACATGAACACGTGCGATCGAAGCGTAGGATGATCAAAATTGATCCTCTTATAATTCTAAAGTCAATTACTTATTGGATTGAAAAATTCTGGAAAACTGTGTTCAATCATCTAATTGAATCAGATGAAAACCAATTGATCCAACGAGATGAATCATTGCAAAATATGCGGTGCCCACAAAAGAGTATGGAACGTTTTACAAACACCCAGTTTGCAGATTTGCACCGAATTTACGGATTGGTAGAAGGAAATGTACGAGTAATATAGAGATTATATCGTGAAAAGTACCCACATGGAGAAGCATGGGATAGCCTGATGTTTGCTACTTAGCATCACAATTTGTGTGAGGATATCAATACTAGGTACTAGGTGTAGTGAGGGGGAGCACGCATTCTAAGAGGCTTGGTGTACCATTCAAAAGGAATCCCAGTGCCATGTTGGGAGTTGGAGTACACTAAGTAATGATCGATATTTAGACAAATTGTGATGCAGAGTAAAAAGACATCCGGTGGTCCGGCGCTTATCTATGTGGGTACCTCTGTGAAACAATCTTTCTGGTGCTCGTGCATTTTCTTCTGCCAATCCGGTTCTTATCAGCAAGTGATGACAGCTCAAATGACCGAGGAAATGCCGGTCTGGCTCCTTAAATGCTGTTGTGAACAACGCTACCTATTATAGGATGAAGACGTTTGTGACCATGGGTTTCTCGGCAAATCTGAATCCTTGTGTTGTCCCCTACCTCCCATTAACATTTGCCCCACGCACCCCGTATAACACATGCATTTACTCAATCAAGAATTGGGTAAACTCATTTCTACACTTTTTTGTTTTAAATAAATTACTTTGGCATATGTGCTACTGTTTCGATTCATGGTAAAAATATTAAAATTTAGTTTTGTTGACTTAATATCAAAATTAATTATCAGTTAATCTACGATGGAAAAATATTTTAAAAGTTGCCATCTGAAAATGTGGATTTTATATTTGTTGTGGCGAATTTATTTTTAGTAGTGCCAGACAGTTACAGTTAAGCGGAAAGAAAAAAAAAATCATGGAACCTCAAAAATATTTTTGTGGTAGGGAAAAGTCCAAGTTTTTCAAAATTACATTGTTGAACCCTTCTAATATACAGAATGAACCGCATGAAATGAATTTTCTTAAATATTTAAAAATAATATTGATAAAGATCACGCGGAACTATTTCTCCCATCTCCACACTTATATATTTCCTTTCTCAAATAACTAATTAAATAGAAATCGAGAAACAGTATTATGCAATGAACCATAAATTTTTCGTATTTATAAAACTTTTCGAATGTTATGTATTGTAAATTCGGGTTGGATCGAACTCCCCCCGACCCTCCTCCTTTTCGGACGTCCTACAACAAAAGTTTCCTTTCACAAGAAGTATAAAAATGTACAAGAATTTTCAGAAGGTATTTTAAATCTGAAAACATCTTTCACTTCCGAATCTATAGAGAAATTTCGCTTATTTTTGTGAACTTTGATTAACATTTATTTAACTTACAAAAGTCGTAACTCTATCGTTCTAAAAGAAAGATCTGGATTTCAGAAGCATAAAAAAAATTGAAAATCTTTAAATTTGAAATAATTATTGGTGGTGGTGCCCGAAAAACATTTTTTGTAAAATTTTAGTCATATTTCAAAATGTATTCCACTTTGTTTTCTCCACTTTGAATAGTCAAAACTTAATTGCTGATTAACATATGTGACACATTTCAAATTTTGAACTTAATCATAAACTACTATTAAGCATACTGTTAATAAAATTGTTTATTACTTTTCTTTTCAAGTCTGAAGTTCAAAAATAATACTTCATATGTGAAATTTCCTTGAAGTTTTGGAAACGTAAGAAAATAAGTTATTAATTTTACTAGTATCATTATTAATACTAAGAGGTTTTTTAACTATTAGACAAAGCTTACGTAAGGAATACACATGAAATTTTTCTATCACTCCGTCATTTTAAAGAAATCATATTTATGATTCCTTAAAAATTATGCAAAAAGGTATAAAGAAAGAAAGATAAAGTAAATAAAAAATATATAATCCAGAATAAATATAAATATTCAGAACAAAATTAGATATAGAGAATAAATAGTATAGAAAACATATGGAAATATACATAAGTGTGTATTCATATAAATAGACCACACAATGAACAAAAAGTAACTGATTCATATAATAGTGTTATTACTCAAAAGATTCTCAACTCCTTCCCTAACGTTAAATATTTAACACGGTATAAATTATGTATGTATAACATGCACTTCATCCACTACACTTTGCTTGATTCATAATGAAATAGGATGCCGTCCAACCTCAGAAATGCTTTCTGGGTCAGTACTTCCTCCAAAAGTTAATTAATTAAGCTTCTAAATAAAGATCTAAGTTTAGGCTGCGTTCAAACCACGAAAGTTTCAAAGCAGTATTAGATTCACAAAGCGTGTCTTGACCACCATTAGAATTCAAATTTGAATAGTTTTTCATATCATTCATTACCAGCAATTAATTATATTTTTGTAAATATGGTGCATTGTATAAATACATATGTGTACTTGTGGGTCTTTATTGAATATAATACCCCAAAATAATGCAATTATTAATATTTAAATACATATTAAGTGTAATTCTTCAAATTATCAGATTTGGGTGAAATACGTAATTTATTCATTGTTTTTTAAGACGCATTTCGAAGTTACATGAGGAAGTTACACGACGGCTATTGGCAACAGACCTCGCTTTTTTGAACGATAGTCATTTGAAAAAATACCTTTGGTTTCACCACACTATCCAAATTTCCATAGCATGGCACTGTGAACAATTAGAACCACAATGAACACAACAGCTCTTCTGCAATTGGAAAATACCACGAATAGAACCTGCGACCCAACAAAAACAAATCTTATTCTATTGTCCTTCGACTATCGCTGTCACGACTCTTGCTTTTATTGTTTATTTATGTCCCTTTTTTCGAAGCTACACAAGAGATCACTTATAAAGAGTTTAAAGCAATTAACTGACCCTTGGTACCAGTTAATTATCCTTGTATCTAATTCTTATTGATTTTATTAATAATTGTAATTATCATAAGAAAACATATAGGAGACTCACGGGGATACTCGAATTTATTTATGGTTTGTCAAAGTGCATGCAGTTTCTTCTCTCCAAACATAACATACAATTTTTTTTCACAATTATAGCTGTGTTGGCACATCAATAATTTCAAAGGAATAGACATTTTTGTAAATGGTTTTGAAAAAATTATAAAAGGAGTGTAGAAATTTCATATTTGTAGAGTAGAATGTAGAATGCACATTTGTAGGACCTAGACACAAAATGAAGGCGGAATTTAAAAGAATTTATGAATTATTTAACTTATTCCCCATAAATGTCTCATACTATTATTTCATTATAAGTCCATGCAACAGAATTCCCCACACGTTAAAAACACTTTTTAGTGTGTCACTTATTTCATTCATACAAATCAGTTGCATAATTTTAAAAGAAAAAGTGTACAATAAATACAACAATATTATCTTAAAGTAAAGAAACTTTCATTTCAAAAGTCTGTTTTTGAAAAATTCCAGTCACACACACACACACAACTGATGTTATTACATTTATATCAAAGTAGGAGAGAATACAAGAGACTTTCAGAATATTTGATTCAATAGTCTTCATGGTTATTTCCAAAATATTGTATTCGATAATGTTCAGAATAATAAAAGTTTTGATGTTTAGGTAGATTTTTCTGATTTTGATAAAAAGACCAGCTGCCGATCATGCTTAGCTGTTCGTCACATTCTTTTCAGAATATTTCTTCTTCACTACACATACATTTTTTTAAGTATTAAATCTAAGATTATTCGAATAAATCATTTTTTCCCAAGCCTATAGGTTTATTACATTTTCTTTTCCAAAGTATTTGCTCTTGTAGAGAATTTTTCTTCGAGAATATACTGAATATTTTGAATCATACAATTGCCCTTTCAAATAAAAACAATGACTTTATCAGAAAATGAACTACTTTATATAGTACTACTAGTTGCTGCAATTGAAATTGACTCTTAAATAAAATATTTTTAAAAATGTTCCTAGAAAACTCTTTTATTCGTGATATATTTTGAAAATTATATCAATGCTGCCCAACAGGTTTGTGACCGCGGCTTACGCGTCAAGTTTTCAGAGCTGCACACCTCAGAATTTCAACAAGGACTTTATGTTCACTGAGACTTTCAAATGCACTAAAATATGTTTTGAAATTATTTAGTTATTACTATGTATTTGATATTATTCTACAAATTCAAAGAAAGCACTAATTGACCTATTTGTATACATTAAAAAGGATATTCTCATTAATATTAACATCAGAAGTTTTCATAAAAAAGTTTAGACTTACTGCCACTCGAATAAGAAATTCAGAAAATCTGAACAGATTTTTAAAAACTTGGATTTAAAAAATATTACTGCGCTTAAAGTAACGTTCAAAGTGTAAACTGAAAGAGTAAATATCTTCAACAAAAGAACATATAATTATGTATTTGGAAAGAAATTGTATCACTTGATAGAATTAAAATATTCTAAAAATCCTTGAAGACAAAGTCTATAAGTTGGTTTAAAAATGAAAACTTTCCAATTAGGTCAATTTACATTGCCCTTGATAACAGAGGGCAGTACATATTGTATTGGAATTCTGTAAAGCAAACTTCGCATGGAGTTAAAAGGCGTGATCCAAATTTTGAACACATTTCCACCGCTCTGCACTAATGCAGTGACACCAACGCTGTTATTGTGGAAGATCGCCCACCAGCAGATCCTCAAACTCCCTGCAGTCTTCTTAACGAATGTGAGAAAAAGGCAAGACTACAGGAAATGCGAACAAGATTATTTAAAGATCTAATTGGCGAAGAGGAGAAAAACCCCAGTGATGATCCAACTATCGGACAGGGGTATCTGGCTGAGATGAAGTCAATTGAAGGCTCCAAAAGATATATTGTTGGTGAGTTGACTCGTTTGACGCATTGTCCTGTAAAATACTGCTTACATAATGTAACAGTAAAAACTCTACGCAAGCGCTTAGCGACCAGCTCTACTTCAAAGCCTGCTGCTCCTAATTTAGAAAGTACTAAAAACAAAATTAAAGATTAATATTCCTTTAAACTATCTAATAAAAAAGCCAAGACAGACCTTAGACCGACCACCCCTCTCCCAATAGTTTGCAGTGCAAACAGTTTTAGTACCCTTTCTACTTAGAAAGACCCTTCAGTTCAACCCGGTGCTGAGACTCCCCAGAGAAAAATCGACTCAATTACGTTGAATTCGTCGAAAATTACAGTCTAGTTTTGCAAGACCTTTGAAGGTCCCACCCAACTGCTGAGAAATCTTATGTTGGGGATAACATACAAATCAATGCAGAGACAGACGAACATCACAGGGAGATCACTCAGAACTTTACTGATAAAAATCTAGAGTATTATGTAATTCAGCCAATCAATAGCAGACCCCTTAAGCTTGTAATTAAGGGATTACCTGTCACAGCTACATGTGACGAAATCAAAAATGACCTAATTGAAAATGGCATCAAGGTGGAAAAGTTTGCCCAGCTGAGACAATGGAAAACAAAAAATCCCCTTCCCAATTTACTTTAACAAAATTACTTGGGACGAGAACTTCACCGAAATCTATAAAATAAACCACTGTTTATTCCTTAAAATCAAATTGGATCCCCTTAAAAAAGGCAGTCATGTGACACAATGTTACAACTGTAACTTTTCCCACCATGCGTCACAAAACTGCTCCATGAAAATCCGTTGTCACAAATGCGGGGTTCCCCATCGTACCAGAGACTGCCCAATTACCGAAAAAATGGAAGATCTAGTGTGCATAAATTGCCATCAGCATGGATATTTCGCCAATCATTCAAAATGCCCAAAGTTTCCGAAATTAAAACCTAAAAAAGACGATACCATGAAAGATAAAAATCCATCCCAATCAGCTAAATCTAGCAATTTAATTCCAGGCCTAAGTTTCACGCAAGCTCTTAATAATAAAAATTCCATTCCGCAAACCACGCCACTGGATCTCCAAAACCGAAGAAAAATCACACAAAGAGAGAGCCCAGAAAAATGAAATATTCCTTGACCACTCCAGCATCAGACTTTAACTTCGTAGCAGCCCTTATGGAATTGCAATATATTTTTTTCTAAATTCACAAAGCTCTTTAATGCTCTCCATGCTTCATCGCAGGTAAGCAATGACACCGATAGATTAAATATATTCATTAAAGGAGTAATCGGCTCTGCCACTCCCAAACCAGTTTAATTTGATTTTTCTCTCAACTCGCTCACTCTTTGCCCATCTTAAAAGCTCATTTTGCCCTTCCACGAGCTCCAATGTTCCAGTGCTTAGAGCAGATGTTCCCAAACTTTTTAGTCTCATTTACCCCTTGCCATGTTTTCCGGTTTAAAGTAGACCCCTGCTTAATTTAATATTGAATTTTTGCAAATTTATCATCTAAAATGTCTTTTTGACAGCTTGTACTACTTTTCAACTTTAAAAGAATTAAATTTCTAACTCTAATGAAGTATAGTGTTTAAAATTTAAAAAACACATGTTAATTAATCAAATTAAAATTTATTTAATAAAAAATGTTAAAAGTAACTAACTAAACGACAAACAAATTATTTTAATGGGAGGGATGAATCTCTAGCACTACAATATCAATTTTTCAACATTTGATATTAATCTTGTCTGGTTTAACCTTATATTAGGTTTGACTTTTCAAAGCCAAAATTGCTTCGCATGCGTTTCTAAGTTTTAAGATCTTCATTAGTGCTTATTATGATCAGATTCTATTTTGATGTGACATTTTTTTCAATATGACCATATGAATTCATTGCTTACTGTGGTATTGTCTTAGTCACAGCATTTTCAAACCTGGTTTCAAAATCTGAATAAAAAGCATTTAAATGTTGAACGTAAGTTAAAACGTTCTAACGGATTGTCTGTGCCAAATTTAGAAAAAAAAAATTCGGGATCTCCAGTATTATACTTTTTAGCTTAACTGGGAAAGAAAAGCTGAAATGGTTCTTGTTTTAATAAAATTTATGCTATCACCTTGTAAATGCAAATTAACCTCGTTATAAATTTAGTAAATAAATCTGTTAAATATAAGTAAAATTTGGCTTCCACTTTTGTTTTTTTTTTATAAATTTTCTTTTAAAACTAAAGTCACGATCTAGCTTAATGACAGCTTCTATCATAGATCCCCACTTACACCTCATGGACCTCCAAACTAATTTTTGGCTGACGTAGACCCCTGGGGGTCTATATAGATCACTTTGGGAATCACTGGCTTAGAGCATCTGTTTTTCAAAGGAATAGGTCTGGATTCGATTCCAGGGATTTCGCTTTTTTCCAAATTCCTTATTTTTCCTGGGAAAAATAATTTCACTGATCTGTTTTTAGTTTTTCAAATTCCACTTAATTTTTCATGCTCATCTTTTATTCTTTAGCTTTTAAATAAACTGTTTTCTGGTTTTTATTGAGTCTAAGTATTTTCTTTCGTTTGTCGTTGATTAAATTCACTCACTGCATCCCCATTGACCAGGCTTCGCCCCACCCACTTAAAAAACTAAATCTGCTCTCATTTTCAGTGTTTTGCACTGATTTTGAGGTTATTTTTCTCAAGCACTTAATGCATTCTATTATTTTTAAAGTTTCGTTTTTCTTAATTTACTTAAAGTTTATTTTATTTATCTAGTATTTTAAATTAACAAAGGGCAAGAGTCAAAACGTTATAGTCACTCAAAATCCTAATGATTGGAGGATAAAGCTCGGAACTCTATTCATGCATTCAACGATATTTTTTTATTGTCAAAGTTGGCGTCATATGCCAGCTGGTTATTTTTTAAAAGCCATTTTGACATACTTCTAAATCATAAAATAGCAAATATTTTATTTCCCTGGAAAGGTCAGGAATTGGAAATTTTAGAAATATAAAAATCGATAATTGGAAAATTTTTAGCCTATTTACTAGCCTTAACACCTAAAAGGTAGGGATTTACTGACACCATGACTATAAAGTCACGACCATAACCATAACCAAAATCTCTCATTCATAAGATCAAACCAAAATCATAAGACTGCTGATTTAATAAAAAACGCGTCAAGTTAAAATTTTGTAATTGAATGGCTGTGGGGGAAAAGTATAAATGGTTGAAAACGGGAGAGAAGTGAACTTTCGTATTTTATTTTTCAACAATTGGAGACGGATAAGAAAATTTCAAGCCATTTGTGGAGTTGCCAAACTTTGACCACTTTTTGTAAGCGGTATTTTTTAAAAGCATTTTTTCTAATGTAGCCATTTCAAAATTTTTGTTTTATTGTAAGGCAACGATCCACACCAGGACGATTTCTTAGAAAAAATAGGTAGATTTCTACACACACACACACAAAAAAATGTCAGTAAGGGCAAACAAAAATGCCCATGAAAAAAAGACCCACTATGTATTATAAAGGTACATATTTTTTTTGTGCCTCATGCATCAAGGATCTTGTTTTCACAATATCAAACCAGAAAACATTGCTGGAAAATATTAATAGAACTTTAAAGAATGTTACAATTTTATCAGTTAATAAGAATTAATAAAACAACTTGGGAGAATTCAGACTATGCCCTATATTGTCTTAAACGTGCTGATAGATACCAGTTTTTGTTACGGCGCATTTCAATAGTGGTAATTTCTAACGACATTTCATTGACAACAAATTTAAAGCGCCATGGGTGTTTGGTACTAGCTATTTGTATTAACGTATGAAGTCGGTAAAAACGGTGCTCGGATTCAACAAAGAGTGAGTGAGTTTATTTCAACATTATTGAAGACAGACCTCGTCATTTTGTACCAAGGTCAATTGTCGAGGACGACACCTGAGCTCGCATCTCCCCTCGCATCATTTACAACTTATAAGGATTGATAGTGGCGTTGCTTGAATTCTGCAGTGCAAAAAAAAAAGAAACGAACTCCCTCAAAAATAAACTTAAGAGCAATATAGGAAGCAAATGAATAGTTCCATTCTGAGAACAGAGTGTTTAACGTTCGCATGCCTTTCGGCTTTGTAGGGGGAAAAGAGAAAATAAATTTCATAAATTTCATTTTTCATCTATTAGAACTACAATTATTGTTTGGAATTATTTTACGTACTATATACATAGGATTCTAATTAATCGAAGTTAGAAATTAAGGGCGATAGAGGGGGTTCGGAGTCCTTGTAACTACCCCTCCCTCCATTGAGTGCACCATTGACTTATTGTCTTGAAAAGTGATGCTTCCAGAGAACAAGCGATATACACTTGGTTTGAAAAGGACATTTCTTCAAAGTCGGGTTAGTCCTTTTAATTATATCCATAAAATATATAATTGATTGTAATTAAATTAATTTAAATCAATACTTTGAACTTTTACTAAACGGAATACATGGCTTATGAGGCGTTCATTTCAAAATGATCCAGTATTGCAATGAAACGACTGTGTTCCAAAACCCTTTTGAATTAATCAGGAATTAACTCCAATTTAATTTATTTCTCCACATTGTTAAAATGACACGTTGTATTTCACGTACAAGTTGTCCCATGTACTTTCTCCTAACAAAGTCGCATTTGTGTAGGACACACTACTACAGTTTGAGTAATTTAACTGGTTACTTACTTGGAGAAAGATTTCCCAAACAAGGCCTCATTTGGCGCACACCCTATTCCCCTAAATAAAGGACTTCGTAGAAATGGGCGACGGACGATAAGACAAAACACATGTCTCATTTGCTTGACGGGGAGCTTAAAGCTCGTTCCCCAGAGATGTTTCTGCAGACACAAGCCGTGTTTCCACGGGGACATTGTTCGAGCGAGATCGCGACCGTGTAACAGCTGAGAAACGCAGATTACGACACGAGAATCTTCCTTGCTTTGAAAGTGGGCCGTAAAATAGTGTCTCAAAATAGCATACAAGATGTTGTACTTCAAAAGAGGGAGGAGGGGGCAATATTTCTAAGGCAACAAATACACAATTGTTAGCTTATACTTTGATTTGATGTGTTTTATTATTGAATCCTTCAATGTACATAATTATTCTGAAGACCCTTATGCTTTTCTTTCATTATTCAAATGGGAATTCATTCATTTATGATAAAAACAACTGTCACTCGGAAAAATAAGTAGTCAGAAATACCGTTTTACTATCTATTCCAGTTTGAAATAAATATTAGTATAAACGATTAAAAATATATAAAAATCAACTCTTTCAGTCTCTTTTTTAACAAATTTTTGTTTAAACAACATTTTATTTCTTCTGCGATTGTTTTATCCTATCTATTTGGTTTATTTATTGGTCGTGATAACTTTCCAACGATATGGTCACTCTAAGTTATGAGAAGCAAACCTTTACATAACAATATCTATTTTTTTATTTAACATAGTTTGAATTATGAAAAATAATAATGTTCTTTTAAGCCTTATGTTATATTAAATAAAATGATTTCTTAAATACCACTTAAAAATTTCGTCAAATCCTTTTTTTCCAGTACTATGTAATGCTTCTCCGTTTTTTTTAATGTGTAACATCTTTACTCTCAGTTGCTGGATATTTGCTGGAGTGATTTCGTGAAAAGAGACGGAAATGCATAACAGGAAGTCGGGGGAAGAGTGCGCTGTTTGATTTGACCAATTCAGTGCCTTGGGGGTGTCTCTTCGCTAGCCTCGTCTAGGGGTCCAACTCTACTAGCAATTAAAACACCCACCAACCGCACATACCAGCTAGTCTTGTTAGACTTCATCCAGAATAAACTTGTGATTCTTACGCTCAAATGTCAAAGTCTCAGGGCTCGTTGTGTGTGAAATCTGAGGATATATTTATATATGTGTAAACTATATATATTAACAATTATATTTCTTGTTAAGCGTCTAACAAAGCTCATCATTCTTAAAAAAATACGAGTAACTAATATGGAATTATTTGAATAAATATTTAAGTGCTTATCATTTTCATACTTTGAGGTTAATTCCTGTCGCTGTCAATATAATATTTTTAATTGTGATTAAAAAAGATTTCTCGATTCTGAAAGATGAACTCAATTTCAAAATGAACACTAATCGAAATGTTTTGACAACTAACAGTGGTACTGTTATTGACGCCGTTTTACAACGATTTTTAAATACTTTGAAATCACAAGTATATGTGTCATACTTTAGTTTTCATAAATCTATTGTCTCCGCTCTTCCCCAAATTGAACAATAATAAATATTTTTGATAAAAAACTGCATTAGTACTTGTGTTAATTAAATTAAATTTTCATTGAAGATATAATTATTCGATAGAAAATTATTTCCAGTCATAACCGATTCATTTCTTTCAGGATTAAAGTCACTGTTGCGTATTTACCATGATAACGTCAGATGTTACACATCATATGCGACTACTGTAAGACTCGTTTCCTTCTCTCTTTTTTTTTTGCAAGATCCAAGGATTACTATTTCTAAGAAGTTCTAGCGTGGATTGGAGTGCATATATTGTTGTAAACTCAATGACCAAGAATAGGTTCTGAAATTCATCACACTTAAAGCATTTTGTGTGCAAACACCTGCTCTCACAGAATAAGGGCAATGCGACCACTGATAAAACAAGAGTGCTGTTGGTAGTTTCTAAACACAATCAATAAAAAGAGCTGAGCCTGGTCCATATATTTGTTTGTTGTAGGGAGTTTCGACCACATACAGGCACATCCTATTCTATCCTATTCTCAGACATCACGAGTTTTAATTATGTTAAATTATTTTTATAAGTAACTCTATTAGGAGAACTTGGCATTCAGGCATATTAATCCAAAATTGTCTCTCTCTCTACCTTGTTTTTTTTTTTTTTTTTTTTTGCAAAAGTATTACAAAATTTTTTTAAGTTTCTTTTAAACAAAAACATTTTCAGCATACACCAAAAAGAAGAGACAAAATTATAACTGAATGGGTAGGGGAAGAAGGAGATTACCTTATTTCTTTTAACTTTTCTTAAAAAAAAAGAAACAAAAAATGTGCAAGAAACACTCATTTTTACATTAATTTCTCTCATAAGCTTCCATAAGTGTTTCCTCCTTCATTAAAAAAACCACTAAAATTTTGCGTACTACGAAAATAAAAAAAAAATTTTTAAAAATGGTATGATTCTTTTTAAGGGTTTAATTCTACATATTCAAAATAATTTTTCC
The DNA here is from genome assembly GCA_019973975.1 of Trichonephila clavata. Classification (NCBI taxonomy): domain Eukaryota; kingdom Metazoa; phylum Arthropoda; class Arachnida; order Araneae; family Nephilidae; genus Trichonephila; species Trichonephila clavata. The sequence continues at coordinate 12,987 of BMAO01036127.1, forward strand.
AATTATATATATAAAATATCCAAGACCCCAAATAACCTTTTTTATCAGTCCTTTTTAAGATATTTCTTTCGCAATTCCTCATGCACGGCTGCCTGAATTTAATTATAAATCTTTACCTCATCTCTGAAGCGACTCCAACTCATTAGTGATTACACGAAAATCTTTTCAAGATGATGAAAGGGATTAGAGCTCAATGCAGCATAACTGAAAGGTCAAAATACGCTGAATGAAGAGAAATAGCACTGTGAATGAAAAAAAAAATCTTGTCTATTTTTAGTTCGATGGTATTTTGTAATCCTATCAAGGTGATTTATTCCAAGACTTTTATTTATCATAATTAGGAGTGGGTTTATCTTATTTGACTTTCTCGAATTTTGAACTCACTGCTGAAAAGAATAAGCAATTAAATGAATCCTGAGTTCCCGCCAAAAGAAATCGAAGAAATCAATCATTATTCCATTTTGTATCCCGTCTTTATTCTATTTGCATCAAAATTAAAGGAAGCAATATAATTATTTTCTAACAGTTAAGCGATAGTTATAAAATGATGGAGACTGTACATTAATACTAGTTTTCTTCCACAATCATGCATCTTCCATTAAATATATAAAAATTAACTGATTCTTTATTTCACACTACGAGACCATATGATGTGCCTTGTAAATAGGATTCACGATCGAGAATAGACTGAACCCTACGTCAGGAGCATCACGGTCGTGAACTTCTAGCTAGCGAGCATATTTTTTCTCAGTCATGTGTTCAAATTCATCACGTGGTGAAGATATTTCAAAAGTGCGCTGTCAGCCTCGTCAGCCCTGGTGAAGCTTAAACTCACTGCAGCACAATTCTTTAAAATATTATTGCAGGGCTGACATCTTCCCAATGTCAAGTTTCGGTGTAAATAATCTGCGAATACTGAATAGACAAGAATGTGACGCATACAGCATTTAATGACGGACAATAGCAATACACAACGCTACAACGATAAGATTTTAGTACATCTAAAGAAAGAACAGAACAGCAACAAAAATGACGTCATTAGCTTGACGCTGATTGGTTGGAGAGGGGATGCCATTCGCAACACCTGGTGTAGCTTCTGAGGTCGTCTTTCATAAAATTCCACACCATGCAATGACAACTACATTGAGCTTCGACACATTTAGCATGCATCTGATATAAGGTGGATGTGAATATAGAGAGAGGGAAAGAAAAAACAATCTAACTTATATGACAACTAACGTTACCCATCTCCTTCTCAGTGTATTTCATGATGTTATATGAATATATATCGGCTATATAAGAGATAAATTATTGATATCTTAGCCTTAATAATCGACTGTATTGAAATATATTCTTATTATTCTTGATTTAAAAACGATAATAAGAATAGACATATACCAAATAATAATTTCTAAAATTGAAGTAGAATTATCATTTACTTTCTCTTAACTCCCAAGTGGATTTTTACAAGACCCATTTATGGTGGATCTCTACTCAATAAAATTAACATACTTGCCAAATTTCAAGTTTAAATTTAATAGATCAAAAATGGAATTTTTTGTCAACAAAGCTCCAGTAAACCACCTTTGAGTGTCCATTTCTGCAAGACCCGTTCAACAACAGAGACATACATACTAAATTTCATGAATGTAAGGGTAGTAGTTCTAAGACGAGAAATTATTTTTTTAACAATACACCGCAAAGGATTTCCTCTTCCTTATTAGAGATGTTTACCGTAAAATCCTGTCTTAGCAAATTTCCATCTGACAGAAGTAACATGCATATTAAATTTCATTACGGTAAGTAGTAGTTCGATAGCCGAAAATTTTTTTATAAATAAATCCCAGAAACTCTCTGCTCCTGCTTTCCCCTTCCCCATTGGAGGCAATTTCCATAAAATCCATACTTACTGAATCTATATTCAACAAAAAACTTGCCTAAAAAATTTCAAGTCTGTAAGGCTAAAAGTTCAAAAAATGGTAAAATTTATCTGTAACTCCTCTTAAACCCTCGCAACGTCTTTGCGGTCGATTCTCAAAACACTTTTGGTAACACATCTCTTCTCCAGGAATGGAAGAATGGCCCATCGAATTTCTAGCATGTAGGTGTAATAATTTAAAAACTGGAATATTTGTAATAACGCTCCTTAAGATTTCGCGACACCCTTGGGGCTCAATTTTGGAATACCTTTTGTGTAGCGAATCTCAACTTTATAAACTAAATAGGTCTACCAAATTTCAAGTTTGTAGGTCCAATAGTTCAAAAACGGGAATATGTATCTATAACACCACCATTAAACCCGGAATGCCACTTAAGATTCATTTTTCGCCAAGCCTCTTTTTTAGCGGACCTCTAATTCATTAAGGAACATGCCACAAAATTTAGAGTTTTTTAGGTCTAATAGTTTAAAAAACGTGAATGTTTATCTCTAACGCCCTCAAGTCCCCGAACCGCCTCTTATAGCCAATTTTCGCATAACCTTTTCGTAGATGACCTCCACTCTATGAACGAAACATGTTTACCATTTTTGAACTTTTAGAGCTACAAACTTATAGCTCTAATAGTTCAAAATGGAACATAACGCCCTGAAGTCCCATAGGGTTAGTTTTTAGTAACTCAGAAAATTTCGCGGGCATGTGTTCAACCAGTCCCACATCACAATCGGATGACCGGTTTAGGAAGGCTCACGAGACATACAGACAAACAATTGTTTTTTTACATATATAGACAACAGCGAAATATGAATAATTTTTGTATTTAAAAAAAACATTCTAAGAAAAAAAATATAGTACAGTTAAAGTAGTTCTGTAAAGTAAATTGTTATCAAACAGCGCATGTTACTGCTGTATTACGTAAGTTGGTATTGAATTGGATTCAATAGATGTATGCGGCGTGAACATGCAAGGAAAACAAAATATTTACATGGTCTTTAACACATGTACACCCCTGCAAATTATTGTTAATTCAAATTTTACCAATTAAACAACACAGTTCTTTTGATCAGTGCTTATCCACAACATTCCGTTCCTTGAGCTGGAAGCATTACTATTGTACTTGGTTTTTGAGTGTAATAATTTTAGTGAATCTGCCCTTTTCATAGGGCCACTGTAAGCTATTGGTCATGCTCAGTATTCGGGCCAGCATGTCATGAGTTCGAGCCTGGTATCGCTGAAATTCTGCCATGCAAAAGGGAGCTGATGCGCGTTAAATATGTCGAGGCTCAAAATATCTCCCGTTGTGTGGTGTGGAAGTTAGAAGAGGGAGGGGGAACTCATGTGTCGCTTTCGTCACTTGTCCAATGATTTAAAATTACGAGGTCCGTGGCCAAAGCCGCGAGTAGCTAAATAGTGCGACGTGAAAATTCTCTCACCCCATGCATTTTTGAATGTCAGATCTCCTTATCGAATAGCTTAATGTTTTATCTTAAGTAGGTATTTACAAGTCGATTATTTATTAATAATCCAAACAATAACCTTTTCCTTTGCCCCCCCGATACTTAATATCCAGCATCCTAAGATGACCGATGATTTGAAAAAATAAAAAGATGCGAAGTCGATAGAAATGTACGATTTGCAGCTTTCTGCTTTGGAAGCCAGGGAATTATTTCTCTCTAAGTTTCAAAATTAGTTTCATAGTTCATCACCAGGGAGAGCTTCTGGCTGGGAATGCTATGAAACAATGTCTTGTCTCATCGGCTTCAAATAGAATCATAAAAAGAGCTTCTAGAGAAAGACATATCTGGGAGTTCCAGATAAAGTACTTTTGATAATCTAGTTATCCGATTATGGATTAGGATTTCTTATTGCTCTCAGAGGTGTTGTAGATGTGCATTTTATAAAGTTCTAAAAGATAGAATAAAAGTAGTTATCTTATGATCATGTCTGCTTCTTCCTCGAACCTTCTCACGGTGGGAACTTCGGCCACGACGGACTATATCAAAAGATCTTCTTTTTCAAACGGGCTGTAGTTTGGTAATTATCAGACTTAGTAACATTCTCCAGGAGCTGGTGTCACTTTTTTAGTGCAGCACCATGTCGACTAAATCCCGCAATGTCATTTTGACACTCCGTTTCCTCCCAGAGGAAGGCACCTGAGTCCTGACGATGTGAAATTGTACTAAGAATTTAATTTTCTCGCGATCATTCAAGTCAAACAGACACTGTAGGGATCTTGTACATGCCATATAATCATAGGACTTGAAAGCTGTAGATTCTCTGCATCACGAAAATCCACCTATTTGGGACCAGGTCGAATCCCAAACTTGGGAGTACAAGGCCAGCGCCTAGCAACAACCCCACTCAGTCGTCGATAATATTAAAGTTTAGGTATTGAAATTAAACCCAACAATCAAAAAGAATTTGAAAAATTGGGGGATGTCTAATAATATAGATGAAATGTAAGATGATTATTTATTAATTTATGGATTAAAGTAAGAGTAAAATGAAATATAATTCAGTGATGGGCATTAGGAAATTACGAGTTATCTAATAATGAAAGTTCCTAAGATATGTAATTTCTTTTAAATAAACAGTATTTAAAAGAAAGAGATATGTATAAGATGCGCTCAAATTTAATGTCTACTTGTATAGGATACATGTACACATTAAATTTTTGTGCTTTTCCGTAGTTTTTTAACTATCTTTATATCCGGTGTATAACGGGCATACGTAATTCTTTTTGTATTAAAAATGCGCGTTAAACACCGTTACATCAATTTCCCAATATATTTTTTTCTGCCCTATGTTTCAAGTACAAAAAATTTATAGTTAAATAAAAGTGGTAACATCATTTCCTCATTCCATGAAAATAAAGTAAATTAAAAACTACACAACTTAACAAAACTCAACATGAAACGATTTCGAACATACCGCTTTCATGATCGAAAACTCACGCAATGAAACCAAACTAGCAAATCTAAAATTTTTGACAAGTAATTTAAAAGTTTCAATCAATACTTCAATTAAAATCAGTTTTCCATAAAAAATATCAAGAGAAAGCTTCCAAAGCTCCCCCTCCTGATAGGACAGTTTGGCGGAATTACTCTCTATCACGCTTCATTCTGGATCGATGGAGCGGTGGGGAGACATTCTTTGACAAAGAAGCAACTGGATACCAGAGAAAACGTAGGCTTCATGGGACATTACACTGAGACCCTTGCTTCCAGGAAGACTCTCATGAAGGGGAGGGACGAGCGTATCTAGAGTTCACGAGGATAAAAGAGTTATTCCACCCACAAAGAGGACTGAATGTGAGTGTGGATTTCCGCTGAACACAAATTAATCTATTGGAGGCAGATTTTCAGATTGAACAGTTTTCCTTTGAAGGTTTCCCGGGATATTAGGTGTATTTAGCGAATATTTTGGTGGATGCCAATGCTTAACAAGAAATCATGAATTTTTTTTAAAAAAATTGAGATATCTAGTGTTTGTTTGGGAAATATTGGGAGTAAAATAATAAATTTCTCGTAATGGGGTATTGCATAAAAATTTGTTTTACTTTCTAAGTTCGAGAAAGAAAGGTATCAAAAAAAAAAAACATCATCACTTGAATTTAAAATAA
>BMAO01036128.1:0-132240 GCA_019973975.1 Trichonephila clavata
CCAGATTTAGAAAAGGGAGACACTATTGAAAATCAATATTTATATGTAGAGACACAAAAACAGTTGAGAAGAACGTAATTTTAAAGGAGACAACTGGTACACATCTTATCCACTTTCAGATTAACCTTTGAAGAAAAAAAAACTATTGCTGGAACAAAATATGAGAAAATAAAAATAAAAAATCCAACGTTTTTAAATTTAAGGATTAGAGAAGTTTATATATGCTCCTACATTTTTAGTTTGAAAAAGATACATATTTGAAAAACAAATTAAGATTCAGTGAAGACATTGCACTCACTCATGGCGAGATTAAAGGAGTGTATAAACAATGCACTGAATGCCCTTATAAAAATAACACAAAAACTAAATTTACTTGAAAAATATAATAAACATGTTGTATTTCCTACTTTTCTTCCTTTTTAATCTTTGTATACAAATTTTACAGTAAAAAAAAACAATGTAATACACCTTTGGGGTATGACATACCCTGCGCGACAACCTTATGTCCTTGTTTCCACGCGTGTGATTCCGGATTAATATTTAACTCAAAAAAGAAAGTAAATCATCTGTGATAAATTAATTTCAGTTTTAACGAGCTTAGACTCTATTGTAGAAAATAAAACTTCATATATAAATAGGGAGAAAACAATTTTCGAAGATTTGCAAGCAAATATACACGAGGACAGTTTCCTGTTTAATTTGTTTTGTCAGTAATTTAATTTTTTTTCATTACGTTTTATAACCTTTTTGCTAGAGTCTATTATATTTGAATGAAACAAATCAAAAAGTAAATTTATTTTTAATGCTACATTTTTTTAAAAATCTCAAAGGGATGTTCAGTTTGGTAGCAATTAATTTATACAATGAAACACGTTTGATGCGAAAACACTTAGACGAAATATCGGTTAACACGAAATAATGCACCGGTCCCAAAAAACTATTATGTATTTTTATGCATCTTTTCTCTCTTAATACGAAACGGAAATTGCCTAACACGAAAAGTTTTCTCATCTGGTAAAGAACGCAATACGGGAAACACTAGCCGTACAGATGAGTCTTGAGAGGGGTGTGAAATGAAAGAAAGAGAGTTTCACATGTTTCGTAGATTGGCTTTGAAATACCCTCATAATAGCTTGTGACCAGAGTCATTTTTATTTGTCTAAGCAACACTTTTTCATGCAGTCCACTCCCACAAACACCTCAAAAAACACAGCTGATCTCTTTTCAGTTGGCTTTGGAAATCAGCGAAGAGTGCATAGCTATGTGAGCAAAAATCTGATTCAAGTTTCTCTTTTTATATACTTTAGAATTTTTTTACGAGCACAACGGCAAAGAGTTCAGAGTGTAAGCAAACTTCTAGATCGCTTAAAATGAAGATGGAGCTTATTAAGGTTGTTGGTCAAAAACAGAAGGCCAAGCATGAGGATTTAGAAACCACTTCATTTGTTGGTTCAAACAAGCAAGAATGCTCCCATATCCGGACCTTGAATGCTAGAAAAAGCAGTGAGTTTGCTAAACAAAAGGGTATTTCATTCTCTGTATATCTAGGATGACTGAAACGTTTTAAGAAATTAAAAATGCATAGTACTAAAAATATTCCAGAAAACTGAATAAATGATTTGCTTTTTCAAAAATCTTGGAAAACTTCGTGTTAAATTTATTAAAATCTTGTAAATGTTTTCATTTCATTGATTTTTATTAAAAACGTGCATATATACAAATATACGTTAATAAAATGTACTCCAATAAACTTAATTTTGTCGTGTGTATGTTTTTTTTTGTGTTTTTTTTTTGTAATTACTTTTATATAAAGAACAAAAATATTATGTCCCTCAATTTCGTGTTAAGCGATTTTCCCTGTGGTTTCACTTTTTATAATCGGAGGAAATCCGTGGTATGTCTAGTTCCACTATCTCATTTTCTTGTTTAATGTTTATTTAATTAAATTCACATGGTTCGAAAAAAAGGGAACCCATATGAGAGTATCTTGTTAATCTGCATTACGGTGCTAATTAATTTAAATATTAAAGACATTAATGACCTGAAATAAAGAACCGAGGATCAAACTTTTTTAACTGTTATAGTCTTCAATGTCGGGGATTATAAAAATAAATTTTATTTTCACCAATATGAGGTTCATAGAGTAAATTTTAAATGAAGTGTCCATTGTAAGTTAAATGCAATTGCTTTTAATCTTGCATAAAAATCTGTGGAATTTCATTAACTGGTACACAAAAAATATTGCTAAATATTTTGAAATACAATTTTAACAAAACAATTAATATACTGAGTACATTAATTACTTTTGATATGTATACATGTCCCCAAACTCCCGATATTCTGGAGATAATGTTTCTGGCTTTCAATAAGCTTTTTTACATCTGGGGCTAACTTAAAATATTTAGACTGAATGATATTGAAAAAAAACTAACATAGCAAATCCATTTTATGAACCATCAAAAAATATTCTGATATTATTTTGTCAAGTACCAAAGATTTTTTAATACTGTTCTTAAGAAATCAGTTTTTCTTTCCTACAATAACTGAACATGTACTGAAAGTGATTCAAATCTTGAGAAATCTCTTCGTGTCTTCTTATTTTTAAATTACTTAATAAATTATGAGTTAAATTATCTTAGCATTAAAGAATCAAGCATAAAAATATAAAAAAATTATGGAATTGAAGAAACACATTTATAAGAGTTTGATAATATTTACTTTGTAAATTGAAATCTAGAATCCATTAAGTAGACTATGAAACAAAATTTCTATTCATAAAAATTTAATTTTTATTTATATTTTCTTTTTTGTCGTATTTTTTGGAGAACTTATTTCAATATGTTAAAAAACGAGGTGGATATCTCTTAAGAAATAAAACTCAAGAAAAGAGGGGGAAAAAACATGACCTACCAATCCTTACAGGAAAAAATTTGATTAAAAATTTCTAACCGAAGCAAATATATTTCTTCACTGTTCCGAAAAACAAACACAAAAATATTCTTTAATGATCTCTACCCAGTTCTTTTACGCCCTTAAATTAGAACGAGTTTGTTTTTCCGCGGAAAAACATACTCAAAAAAATACGAGCGATAAAGGGGTCATATATTTTTTTGATTGCAGAACACCACCAATCAATAATGAACCCCTTTCAGAGAATTTACCACGGTTTATTGCTTCGAAATTTCTTTTCTTAAACTCGCGCCGGTCTCATTTCTCTTTTATTTCTGGATTTTTTTCCCTCTCCCCAACCAAATTTTTCCCTCTAACCTTTCCCCATATTATGCATTTTTTTTTATTTCATCCTATCCTTTCTTTCTCATTCAATCGATTTTATTGTCGCTGAAGAAGTCCAAGATTTTGCGTTGGACATAGCTATTGAAAGGAAATGAAGAGCTGAAATAAAATACAAAGGGGGAAAGGGGGGAAGATACGTTAAAAGAGGGGAAAAAATCTCATTCCCTCATACAGCTCTCCCTTGCTTAGAGCTTGTTTCCGTTTCTATTGGGGGTTGACTATTTTGCATAAAACATTTACCTTGAAATAATGTGGGGAAGGGAGACAGTCTATTTATTCCCCTTTTGGGGATTTTGGTGATGAGATTTCTGTCTGAGGTTGAATTCACTCATGGGGTTTCAATTCAAAATCTTTGAATGGATTCTTCGTACAACGCTATCTGAGTAAAGAGATTCCAGCTGTGACAGCATGCTTCTTTATAAACATGTGTAAGTAAAGGTCCATATTTGCCAGAATCAAATGGCAAATCTTTTCATACATAGAATCAGTTCAATTTGATATTTTGTGGTCCTCTTTTAGATTAGAATATTAGGAGAAGACTGAAACTGTCATCATGCCGAAATTTTCGATTTATTTTTCAACTAGAATTGATTAGATGACGGTATACGGTATTTTGAAAAGAATATCCTATCATTTTTCTGATGTAGAGTTATATTATAAAAATGTACCCTTATAACATTTTAATGTCAACAAAAAGTGAATATCTAATATTTAAAAATATTCCTTGTTATTATTTTAATTAAAATATTTATAATTACATTTTTTTCAGAAATGAGTGCCATTGCTTACATCAATTTTTACAGGAATATAAAGTTGCTAAAATAAATATTTGTATGTAACTGATTATTTACGTTTTGCTTACACATAAAATAAATAAAAATAATAAAAAAATACATAACAAATGTTGAATTTTAGGGGAATAGAACTGAATTATATTTACATAGAGTTATTTGTAAATATCCAACATTTGTATTCAGTTTTTCATATATACATCATTGTGGCACAGCATTATACTAACCGAATAACATTAGAAATTGGGAAAAGTACAGGGATATATTATTACTCGACACAATTAACTGAAATAATAACTTAGTACAACCAGCGAATGTTTTATCATTAGTGCCAAATAATTTGTCACTTCTTTAAAAAAAAAAACACTCCCGTTTAAGCGATTGTATTTGACATAAGTTTAATTTAATATTATGAATAAACATATAGGTAAGTATAAAAATAAATACACCTCTCAATTTTAAAATGGGGTTGAAATGTTTCCTAGTCAAGAAAGTGTTAAAGCATAAATTTATTTAACAAGCGTAAATAATTAAATTTCAGTTGCGCTTAGTTTTGCTTCTGATTTTCGCATTTCTATACTATTTGATCAAAGTAAATATGAAAAAAGTTATTCTAAATTTTTTTTTTCCATTCTTGCTCGATCAGTTTCAGCGTTTGCAATGTGAGACAAAAGCTTGAATCATTCACAAAGCTTCTGAAAGATTAAGAAAAAAAAAATGCTATGCTGATTCTTATGTAAGCAAGTTCAAGAGACATACACAACATATTTTTTGTACATACCATTCAACTTAACTTTCTCAAAGGTTACTACAAAATTATCTTGCTCTTTTAAATGCGATAAATACACTGGTGTGCAAAAATTAAGGACGAGACGGTTTTTTCAATATAACTTTGTACAAAAGCATTCCAAATCAACACATTTAATACCGTAAGATCCCCAATACGTAAGGACATGAGTAATGTAAGCAACACTTACAAAAAAAATCAGAGGGATAAAAAGAAGCTTTATTGAAAAAGTAGCATGGAGCGCAATGCGACTGAAGGCCGAAACATCCCTGTGATGGGTGTCCAGCAAGAAATATCTGGTCTTTAGTAGGGGATATGATCTCCCTTGACTGCTAGGCAGGTTTCACAGCGTCTGCCCATGCTGAGAATGAGGGTGTCAATGAGTTGTTGAGGCATTGCTGCCTATTCGTCTTGCAGCGCCAATCGAAGCTCCGGAATCGTTACTGGTGGTAAGGTACGAGCTGCCAAGCGTCTGCCTAGAAAATCCCATACATGCTCGATGGGATTGAGATCCGGAGATCGTGCCGGCCAATCCATACGTTCAATATCCTCACTCTCTAACAGCTGTTCGGCAGCTACTGTGCGATGACACGGTGCATTGTCGTCCATGAAAAGGAACTGCGGACCCATAGCGCCTCTAAAAAGACGCACATATGGAAGAAGAATCTCTTTACAATAACGGGTCCCGTTGACTGAACCTGCGTCGAAGATGTGAAGGTCTGTACGACTACCAAGCATGATGCCTTCCCAAACGAGAACACCACCACCTCCATACCTGTCCCTTTCAATGATGTTCGAGGGATGATTGCGGCTTCCCCGCTCTCTCCAGATGAGTATGCGATTAGAATCGCTACTCAGACTGAATCTGCTCTCATCTGTAAAGAGTACTCGTCCCCATTCATTATCTCTCCAATTTCGGTATTCCCGGCACCACAGAGAACGCCTTCTCTGATGGGCAGGCGTTAGAGGTACACACCTTACAGGGCGTCGTGCAAACAGACCACCACCGTGCAGTCTTCTGGCCACGGAAAAACGATATATCGGTCGTCCAGTCGCCTGTGTCGTGTGTCTAGCGATTTCTTCCGCTGTCTGCCGCCTCTTTCTTCTGGCGTGTAAGACAATATACCGGTCATCTGCGGGTGTGGTTCCTCGTGGACGACCACCACTGAACCCCCGGATAGCTGTTCCTGTAGTTTGAAATTGTCTCCAAAGTCGTGAAACGATGCTGTGTGCAATTCCGAACTCTGCAGCCCCACTTGTCACACTGCGACCTTCCTTCAACTTCCCAATGATTCGACCTCGGGTAAAAGCATCCAGATGTCGTCTAACAGATTGATTATTTGCCATTTCTCGCTGAGGCAGCAACTCGGTGTGATTTTAACTGCTATACGGTGTGCAATCTCTTTTCCAGAAATACTAATCTTACACCGACAACCTTTTTTACTACTTAGACACTCCCCCATTACGTCGACCTGCATATCTGCGCATGTGCTACCGTACATCACCTCACTTAATCTCCTGATTGGTCTTTCTGTCCGCTCTGCCCCTTCGTTCAGCTGATATGCTAATTTTTCGACTTTGTCCTTAATTTTTGCACACCAGTGTAATTTGATGCACTGTAGTATGTTATGTGTTTGAATCTTTTTAAATTTAAAACTTTAGTAATCTTAAGAAATTTCGTTATTTTTGTTTTGTTCAAATATTAAACACTCAAAAAAAGCACTGAAAGTATTCAGAAAAAAAGATTGTTCAGACGTGGAATAATATTATATTGTTATTCATCAAATCAAAACGCACACAGAAATTTTTTTATTTGTGTTGTGTCTTTCTTGGTAGTTGTAAAATGTAAGTAGGTAGCCTATTACCCCAACATTCGGCTTCTTGGTAATTTGTAACAAAATATTCGAGGTAGAGGATCGGTATGAGTACTCAATACGTGAGGGTATAAACACCTAATTAGCGTCGCTATAAGCACATTAACAAGGGACCAACCAAGCGGGGCACATAGTTACCCTAAGCTCATGAAATCTTTAATTTTGGGAAAACTGTTTATTTGTTTTCGATACTTTTTTTTGTATCTCCTATATGACAGTCTTCATGGGAACTCAAATTTATATGTTGTATATTTTTGGGGAGGGGTGACAAATGGTTTTTACAATCTTAAAGTACTTTGATTGAGTTCAATGAGTGGCCACTCTTGTTCCAAAATATTTTCTATGAACAAGGCTACATTTTTCCTCAGTGAACTTTTAAGTAGTTTTGATTGCTGTGTTGTACGACTAATTGTGGTTAATAAAAGTAAATGAATAGAAAATTAAAAAAAGGGAATGGACAACCATGATCTTTATGCGATGAAGTTGAAACTGATCACGCAAATAAGAACCTCATGCAATAATGGATATTAATTATAATAGTGAAAGTAAATTTGAGAAAAGCGATGAACATGAAACGTTTGAGTTGAAAGGAAAATTTTGAAAGGTAACTTAAGAAACTCCACCAAGAAAGATATGAAACCACATTTCTAGACTATTTCACCAAAATAAATAAAAAAAAGTTAATGCAAATATTTTTTTATCCATTCTTGTTCGATTAGGTTCAAAGTTTGTAATGTGAGACAAACACTTCAATCATTCACAAAGCTTCTGGAAGATTAAGAAAAATAATGCTACACTGATTCTCATGTCAGTAAGCTCAAGTGACATATAAAACATTTTTTTGTACATACCATTTAGCTTAACTTTCTCAAAGCTTACTACAAAATTATCTTTCTCTTTTAAATGCTATGAATAATTGGACGCACTGTAGTATATGATAAGTTTGAATCTCTTTTTATATTTAAAACTTTTGTAATCTTAAGAAGTTTCGTTATTTTCGTTTATTCAAAATGGCATAAACAAGAAAAAGTTCAGCGTGCTATTTGTCGATCGTCAAAGGGCAATAAAACTACAATAACCTAGACAGAATATCTCAGTTTTGTCTGCACAAGTAACATTCCTGTAATGTTAGCGCAAAATGTCTGATTTGTGACCTTTATTAAAGTGACGACTATTTGAAACATTTTAAATGAGTTTGATTCCATTTTTAAAGTACTTCAAAATAGGTTGGGGTACGTTCTGTTAATTACAATATTCACTAGAATTATAATTTGTATCGGGTCCAATAAATATAATTAACAGTTAGGGAAGTACCACCAACAACTAAATATTACGACAAAAGCTAGACGTCCGTTTTATCCAATTATAGCAACCCTAAGAAATTAATACTCAATGGGCAAAGACACAGAAATTCAACTTAGTACAATGTTTCTCAAACTTTTAGTATTAGCGATCCAATTTTCGATAATAACTTTTATTGCGCCCCTCCCCCCCTATACAATAATAATGTTTTTGAATCCAATAATAATGTTATTTGACGCTAAAGCTACAATACGATTTTAATTATAAACCATAAAAATTAACAAGATTGTAACACTCTTTTACGTGGAAAAAACACAACACAAAAATACATTATTTACAACTTCCCTAAATGAAAATAAACACGTAAAAAAGAAGATGGAAGTAACTATACTAATAAGTTCCAAGGTCACTTAGAGGATCCGCAAATGTGTTCTACTGTATGGGTGAAAAGTGAATTCTGTCTTTCTTTTCTTCTTACAGCTAACGTACAATATTTAAATAATAATAACAGTGATGAATTTTTTACATTCTTAGAATTTTTTTGACTCTGGGTCTGTGATTGTTTTTTCCCTGAAATAGTAGTAATTTAGGTTCAAAAATAAAATATAATAAAAAATCTCCCATCGTGGGATTACATCAAATCAAACAAATTGTTTTTTATTTGGTTATAGGATCAAAGATAGCTAATAGACGTGTTGAAGCTTTCATATTCATTTACGTAATATATCCAGATATGTATAAATTATATCAATGTAAATGTGTTTTTTTAATTATGACAGAAAGTATTTTACTTTATTTCAGTAAATTTGTTTTAATCTTTTATTTTAGATATATGCTCGCGCCCCCTCGAAGAGTTATCATGCCCCCCCTAGAAGGGCGTGCCCCACAGTTTGAGAAAAGCTGACTTAGAAACATCCAAATGATAACTGAATACAACAAATATATGGACTCCATCGACTATACCGATAAAACAGAAGTTTCAACGAAAAAGATAGAAAAAGTAAGAAATGGCAGTGTAGAGTTTTTTAGCATTTTTTCCATGTTGCTGTATAGTCAGTTATTTAATTATTTACCAAATGCTTTTAAATAACCAATTAGAACTTAAAAAGCTAACGGTGTACAGTGCGGATGCTGTAAAGAATTTGATAATCATGGGAAGGAATTTATGTATGCATAAGAGAAATTTTTCTAATAAAATTTTAATGTATAATTAAGTATACAGATAATATATGCTTCAAGAATATGATTAAAAAAGTTGAACAAATAAAAACAAAATAAAAACCTAGATGTCCTACATTTTCCTGAACATTTCATACCGCATAAGATAAAGCAGATATACGGTACCAACCCTCATCTTTATAAAGATATAATAAGCATTTAAAAATACCACTCTATGCAATAAAAAAACTTATTTGCATTTTTAGAGACAAATTATTTATATCTTTCCTCAGAAGTATTAATTAAACATTAATTCACATTATTTATATCTCGTTTTTGTTTTGTCTGCATGAGTGAAATGTTAGAAGAAAAATGAGTTTTACTTCTTGACACCTTCAAGCACTATCTGACATAAGAAATTTCTTTTTTCTCTTGACAGCATGTACAAAACCATACCTATTTAGTGGTCTTGACATTTAACAGGGCTCCTTAGACTAGTGAAGAGGCCACGGTAGCCTAGTGGTTATGGTGACGAACTCGTCTGATCAGAATGTCGAGAGTTGAATCCCAGTGCCCCTGAAGACCCATAGTTTAGAGAACATGACGCATGTTAAATGTTTTCGAGGCAAAAAGTCTTCGAGTGGAATCTCGGCTTATGTATCGTACTCATCTTATGTCTGATGCTCAAAATAATGAGGGTTGTAGTTTGGTATCAGAAAAAAAAACAATTCTAAGTTGTGGCCCCTCCCATATTATACATACATGTGTGTGCTTGAGTGAAGGTAAAACCAAATGATAAACTATTTTCTGTTAAATAATGTAAAAATATTTAGATGAATAAAACTAATTTACAATTAACAATTTTATGTCTAAGAGAAGAATTTGAAGTAGATTATTTTTAAACATTTCCATTCAAATATTAACTTTTTATTTCTTCATGTGCATGCTTCTTACAGCCGGGCATTAATAGTTTTGAGATTCTCAGTCACTAACAAAGTTGCAAACGGCGAGCATTCAGAGAACTGTATGCTCGCGCGATACAGATTCAAGCATTTGCAAGTGACCATGAACCTACTTCTTTGTAGCACCCCCGGAAATATTACTTTGTTCACCCCAATTTACCCCCACAGCCTTAATGAGCGGGTATTTATCTTATTTATATAGAAAAATGAAAAAAAAACTTCTAATGCTTTTGTATTAATTTTTTTGAGGATTTTATATAGTTATATTCATTCATTAGTATAATGGGTATGCAATATCACCTCTCCAAAATTTAAAAGCTTTTTTATTTCTAATATTAATAAAAATGCAGACTATTTCATTAAATTGATAGTTTCTTGATATTTTCCAAAACTACAGTTTGTCTTAAAATTAATTTTTCTTATTGAAAGTTTTAAATTTAATAATGTCCTTATTTGTAACTGAAAATGTTATTTATCGTACCTGACAACATTTAAAAGAATGTTTGAAGTGAAAATCATGTTTAACTTTATAATTAATAAAACTAAAATTATTTTTGAAATTGCGAAAATGCAATTAGAGGAAATATTTTATGTCTGGTATCTTTATGATTTTTTTTAGTAACTCAGGCCCCAGAGTAAAACTCTTGCATCTTTATTTACGAATCTAGATTTTATTTGAATTTCTTATGTTTATTGCAAAAGAAACACTTTTATTTCAATACTTTGAATAATTCTGTTTACTTCAACTTGTATTGAATTTAATACTTTTTTTTATTTGTATAGTTACAGGAATTCCTTCGAAAAAAATGCACCAATTTCTTGTGCATATATTTGAAGACTTCTTTAAAAAAATTAATCAAAGAAGATACGAGCGAAGAATTTTCCTCGGTTTCTTCATAAAAACTGTAAATTATTTGCGTAAATTTAATTGCTCTAAAATCCAAACAGTAAGAAAAAAATAAAATCGTTCATTCATTTGCGAGAACGGTTGAGTTAATTTAATGTTTTTCGGATGGATTTAATTCTAGTTATTCATCCTGTTTTTTTATACAAAAGGAAGATCATATTTCATGAGTTTTGAAGAGAAAAAAAATATGCAGTGGTCGTGGATTTATATTTCTGAAAAAGTACTTTTTTTGTTATATTTATATTTCTTTAAAAAAAAAACAGAGAAGCAAAAATAAATCTGATTTTGAGAGAGTGCTGATAATGCTATGCGATTGCTTTCAAAAAATCAGAATAAATTATATTTTCATATTTTGTATTATTAATAAGTTCACTAGGAATGATTAAAAACGGTATAGGTAGATTAAAAATGAAAACACTTTTAAAAATAATCCTTTTGTAAAAAAAGCCATTTTTTTTGTATTGGAAAACCAGATCATTATGATAGAATTCTTTTTCAATGTTTTTATACACCTAAAGCATAAACTCTCAATTATTGCGAGTTTAATTAATAGTATTCGTTCTAATTTAAAGTAAAGCAAAATTTTAAGCTCCTTTTATTTTTTTATGTGAAGGAAAATCAAATCAAGCGAAGGACATTCTCGGAGCTATTCTAAGTAGAATGTTCTGGATCTTCTAATCTCTGAGTGCTGAGAAAGCGAGTGTATTAAACTGAATTTCTTTTTAATGAATTTTATTCTTACAAGAGCAATTAAGATTACTTTGTTAAACTCTTTTTTACGTCTATTTGCGTATCAATAAAAACGAATATTAAATTGGAAATTTAGAAGAAAAAGAAACTCTTAAGCTTTATTTCTTCGTTTTTGTTAAGAGACAGTTGTGTGAGTTGCTGCTGTATAACAATTGAATGAAAATAGAATTCTTTTATTCAGCTTTCAATTAATTTTTTGCTTAAGGAATAAAAAAAATAGTAAATTATAATATAGAATGTTAGAGTTTTTCCCCCTAAGCAAATTAAGAATTCCATTCAACTAGTAAAGAAGTATTTGATTGAAATTATTTTGTATCTTACACATTGCATATGGTTAATAGTCTTTACAATATATGTACCAATTATTTCACTGACATCGCTTTTTGTTGAAATGAGGATTTGGACTATAGAATTGAATTTGAAATGTATACAAATATTTAGATTTATTTCAAAAAAATATATTGTAATAAGATTTAAAAATTATAAAATTTATTTTTTAGAAATATTTAGATTACGTTATTGTTTTCTTCTTTTATTTATATGGTTTCATGATCTATTCAATATTAATTTAAAATCCGACATATGATTAAATTTTGCAAGCAATTTAATTGTAATAAATAGTTGGAAACCCATTTTTTAACTTAATTTGATTTTATGTGTTCTTTTTAATTATATAAAAATCTCAAAGATTTTAATTTCATAGGGAAATATGCAAGTAAACAAGTATTTTTTAAAAAAAGCTATTTTAACGACATCTTAATTAAAAAATTTGTAACGAGTTTAATCGCCAAACTTTTGTCTCTAAATTAACTTGCGGTTTTTTTTAAAGTTTTATTCAAAGTTTAACTTCCCTTTTCTTACAGATTTGATTTGATTGATTACCACTTATTGGCATTTTAAAGCCAAAAACATGTTATTGACTATGTTCCTCCTAATTTTTAAACATGATGAAATGTGATAAGGACAACACCTGAGTGTGGTACTGCTCTTTCTTAACTTCCTTATCACACAAATGAAAGCCTCACCAAATTTAATGTGCATCAGCACCTCTTCAGTAAGGTGGCACCAAGTTTCGAACCTGTGACTCGACAACGAGTTCATGGTCGTGATTCCCTGAGCTAGCGTGGTCAGCCACCTTTTTGCAAAGAAAAGATGTTCAGTGCCTTTAACATTTGCAATGCTTATACTTTTCACTAATTGGAAGCAAACAAGAAATTTCTTACTAAATCCTTGTAATACAAACAACTCCAATTTGAAAATTCATGTACGAGTACAGCCCTGATTGACTTCGACCCTTCCAAGGCGGAATTTTGCTACACAAATTTCGAGTATGAAATAGCAAATTAGTCACTCATCAGATTGAAAATTTTCATTTTTCCTTCATCTATATCTCATATATTAGGCACGGAACTCAAATGCTCTTAGTCTTATCTCAAATTTATCATGCCAGTCTATTGACGCATATATTTTGCCACTTATTTGAGCTTGTTTGAAAAAAATTTAGTACAGAGACAAATCCCCATCATAACACATTATCCCTTCGTTCCCTTCACTCTTATCCTGGAGGCAGGTCAGTAGTTTTGTATTTATGTGTAGATATAAATAAATTAAAAGGAAATATATAACAACTTATCATTATAATTTAAATATGAAACTACATAAATTTAGAATCTAAGGCTACGTAGTAAACAGACACACAACTAAGTTTAAATTTAAAAATCTAAACATTTTACTTCAAGTTTTGTATCAAAATGAATCGTAATTTGTAGGTGAGTCTTAGAATATGAAGATATATGTGTGGTTGAAGCCCAGTAGCTGAGTGGTAGTGTTTAGAGCTTCCTCGCCACAGTTCCAGGGTTCAAACTCCGGGTTAGGCAAGGTCGACTCAGACTTTCATCCTTTCAATGGGTTGATAAATGAGTACAAAGTCTGATTGGGCGCTAAACATTGGGCGTTTCACTTCTGACTGACCACTTACCTAGAACATCTAATCATGCACCTAAGCACCGAATGTCATGAAAATTGAGATGGGCACAGTAGGCCTTAAAAAATTCCTGTTTTACCATTGAGGGGCTGTTTCACCATTGAGTTTTATATGTGTGGTTACATAAAGTTAGATGTTATTTAGAAGGCCACGTAAGGTAATTATTCTATCAACAGGACAACAATTTCTTTTGCATAGAATTAAGTATTTATTTACTATTAAAGTAATTTTCTTCGTGAGATCGTCCGAGCTGGTTTTGTTTTGGGCTTCATCTAGTTCGTCTGTTAGGATAAAAAGTATCTTGAGTTTAATGAAGTGTCATGATCAGAGAATCAGTGTTTCGTTTGGTGCTAACAGATAAGTGAATTTAATTATTTAGAACTGAGTAATAAAATTGTTCTTCTTCGCATCTTTTAAGTTGGCTAATAAATCGTTAGTTTACTATATGTGTCAACAATTTTTGAAGTCATAACTTCTTTGCTTACGGAGTGAATGGAATATTTTCCCAGTTTTGCGTAACAGGGAGAAAGAGAACGGAAGTAGTGACTTCCCCGCCATCCCCCCAAATCGTTGCAATGACGACGAGATAGAGAGCGGAATGAAAAGAGAGAGGGGGACACCCTATGACTTGTGTCATAGCCGTGAAAGAGTTGGATGATTGCCCGTCTTTGGTTGACTTCCCCCCCCCTTTCTCACCAGAGCAGGGAACATCTGACAACGGTTATATGTGTTGCAATGTTTGGGTTACGAAGTAGACAAAATAGATCTTGCAGCAAAAGCGTGCCTTTTTAAAATATTTCCTTAGATTGTTGGCCACCTGGTGATGTTTTCGGCAGCTATTTTTTTTTTAAATTTTCTTTTGTGTTGAATTATTATTGATTCTAAACAGAATGCCTACATCAAATGCACAAAGAGGAAAAGTGTTTCTTGAAAGAAAAAGAAAAGAAAAACTAGCAGAAAGTCCAGTCGAAAAAGTGATAAAAAACAGAAAAATAGGGCAAATTCATCAAGCCAAATCTCGATCAGAGTACATGAGAGAATATCAGGCACAGAAAAAACATTGCAAAATATTCTCTTAATGCCGAATTTAATGACTGAGATGATGGGAATGCTACTGAGACTCATCTAATGCCAGCACAGATTAATACGGATTTAGTGAACCGCCCTGTACAGTCAATAAGTACAGAGCCCTCAACAAATCTAGTGCGTGTTGGAACTGATGCATGTGAATCGATATTAAATTCTATCTTACGTTACAAAGACAATGATTCCCATAAAAATGCTCACAAAGATTTCCAAAAGCAATGTGTTGATAATCCTTTCGGTCACGGGTGTTCGATTTGTGATAGATTATGGTTTAGAGATGATTTGAGAACGGCCTATTGCTGAGCATAAAAACATTTTACAAAATATTTTACCGGGAATTAATTTAGAAAACGTTAAATCGTGCTACGATTGCCGACAAAGCTAACTGGAGTCTTTAATGTTAATTTTGCTTCAGGAGAAGCCAAACCACTCATTGAAGTTTGGAAAAGAACACTGAATTTGACAATGAAGACTGATGCTAGAGAAGGAACAGCAAGACACGGAACAACGATTGATGCAGTCTTCTCACGTTTTCTTGATCGACTACAATCGAGGATTTTCATATCCTACTTCAGTTACCACAAACCCATTGTTTCTTTCTTGGAAAATGATGATGTAGAAAATTGAATAAAAATATTATTTCCATACAATAAAGGAATTTTGAATTTAATAAGTTCCCCCAGCAATTTAATATATTTAGATGTATTTCTGCACTTACGACCAACGTCGCCAAAGAAGAGTTTCACTTCTATCGCATGACATTCCACGCACCATCTTTTTTGTATTCTGTTTTGTTTGTGTCGATAATTACTTATGTTAAATTATAAGGGGAACATTATAAGTTGCTAACATAATTCTGTAAGATCTAAGTAATATTGTTTATTTCAGTCAATGGAAATGCTCGTATAGACAGATAATAATTAAAAATAATTGAAATTAATGATTTCGATAGTTTTTTAACCGATATTTTATACACCTAAATCAACATGTTGTCTAATGCCCTATTCTAACTAGTGTAATACTTTATAAATAGTATTTTAAGGCTAGGTTATTTCTTAAAAATGTTAATATCCTTATAAATTTTTTCTTTACTAAAGGTCGTGCTGAATAGAAATATTAAAAAAAATATTTTTCTATCAACAAAATTAAAATTTATTATCCATATTGCGCAACTTTCTCAATTATATCAGCTAATGCGCTATTTTACATACTTTTTCCTCCCTTTGAATACAAAACTAAAATTAATTACTTTGGCAGTATAGAAAATTGAACATAAACTTTGTCTTAAAAATATTTGTACACTAAATCGTTACGGTGGTAGATATTGTACAGTATTTTTTATAAGAAATCGTCCATTTATAACGATAAATCTATTGAACCCATAAATCAAGAACGAGAGTCATTGTTTTCCATTTAATATCGATATCCGAGAAAAAGTTTGCGTCAGTGTTCCAAGTCACTTCGGTTTAAGCTTTACTTGATATAGAGCTTTAAAATCGACTTTTCCATTTCCTCGAGTTTGATACTTTACTTACATTTTTCAGTTATAAATCAGGTGCTAGATTTTTAAGAAAGACTTCCTAATTTATTTTACGCAAATGTACGAATACAGGGACTAAAATATTTTTAAAGGAATATTGTAAGGTTATGTTTTTTTTTAGATTATGGAAATGTAAAACAAATCACGGGAATTGTGTTAAAACTATAGGTCTTTTGCAGTAAAGATTTCATTATTGAACAGTATTATAGTACAAGATTAATGGGTTTTTCTTGTTTTTAAAGTTCCAGTAATATATATTAATGTTTTATAACTATAAACCTCAATTTAAAAACGAGTTTCTATTATAAGAATTAATTATCTTCGAGAAATAATAAATCGGTTTAAGCTTAACTGTTTGTAAGAGAATTGCATTGCATTTTTATTTCTCAATTGCGTTAAGGGTCTAATTTTAAATAAGTAAATAAATTTTTCCGCCTGTGGTATATACTATTACTTGTAACTTTAAGTTCTGGTACAAACCATCAATGTATATTTTTATTCACAAATTTTGCAATTTCCATTTACCATTCATTCATTTTCATTACAATTGATTCAATTTTGATGCTTGAAAAAAATTACTAATTTTAACGAATAAATCATGGTTTATGGAATTGTTTAATATTATTATAAAATAAAGATCTGTAATGTTTTCATCAGTAACAAAAATAAATTTTTATTCTAAAGGGAAGAAAAGCTACTTTTTGGATGTATACATGTATTTACATAACAAGATTTAATGTTTGAATAGTTAAATATTTGTTTAATTATTTCAAAAAGTCTTTGGAATAATTTTTATCTTTTATATTTATTTTTTAAATTGAATATTATGGAAAACGTAGCAGAATAAGTGTTTGATAGTTCTGAAAAATAATATATTAGTATTTGAAAGTAACATATAATATATATATATTTAAATTCTATGTTGTCTTTTGCAATGCTATTAGAAAATTATTTCCTTTTTTAGGAAATTTAAAATATAAATCATGAACGCATTTCGCTAAAATTCATTTTTATATAATAAAAATTCTCTGATAATTTACTGTGTTTTAAAGCATTGATAAGTAAAATTGGATCAAAATACGTTTTTCTTGTAATAAGTTGTAAATAAGTATGTATGTGTATACCTATCTATCTATCTCTCTCTCTCTCTCTCTCTCTATATATATATATATATATATATATATATATAAATGCAATAATAAATTGAATATACTGTAAATAATCCGGGAAACACGTGTTGTATAAACAATTAGGTCATCATACAGCGTGCCTTTTTGTGTGTGTATAAATGTAAAATAGAGGTCTACAGTAATGCTCAGTTCAAAGCATTTACGTCAGCATTTCTCAAACTGGGGGGGGTGTGACATCTCTTTGAAGGGGCGTGAGCATATTGAAAAGTAGGAAACAAAATATTATTTAAAAGTATTAATTTATTGAAAGTAAGCGAACAGAATACATTCTGACATTATAAAAAATAAAATACACATTTAAACTGATAACACAGTGCTAAACAATGTATCGTATACTTAATTTAACGATAACAAGTTAAGAACAAGTTTAATAATTACCAGTGCCCCATGAGATTGTCATATATAAAATTCTATACGAAAATTAACACTTATCTTGTTAATTTGTATAGTTTATAATAAATCCCTTAACTGCCGATACAAAGTTACGCGATTAGCTTTCCAATGCCAACCGTTTTCCACGTAGGGGCACGAATATGATGTATTGGTGGTGGGAGAAGGAATATAGAAGCAAATAATCTGAAATATGTAAATCCTTCCCAAACATATTGTAAATGTTCTTTTATTGTATTCCAAAGCCTTCGGAATATGTTTATGGATATCAGTGCACAGAAAAGATCGTACTTCAGAAAGACGTATATATACGTCCGGGGAAATCAACGCTTTGGCTGAGCGAGACGTGGAATTTAACGGATTAAAGTCGTGTTGTAATTTTGCGTCAAAGTTTAGTATTATTGAATTTAATAGATTGTTATTGTATGAGGGGGCGAGAAGAAAATTATGATGCGAATGCTGAAACTTTGAGAAGCACTGATTTATGTTGCTATGTTAGCTAATTATGTTCATAGAAGATAGGAAAATAAAGACAAATGACTCTCGATACTTCTAACAAAAATATATTAAGAGAAAATAGCGCCTTTCAAACGCTTCAGTAAATTTAAAATTATGTGTTAATAGCATAAACCACAAAAATATATTGTGAAAATTAAACACAACATCCATGTTTACGGGGATTATATAGTTAAGAGTGTTAATATAAAATTATATATAGTTGGATTGTACCAATTTATATAACCCATATGAGAAATTTTAAATTACTTCGGGATATCTTACATTAATTGCAGATTAAATGTTAATTTCGCATGTCTTGTATTAACATAATTGATTGAAGATCATATATGAATCTCAAATGTAGAATTGTCATTTTATATAGTGATAAGCAAAGCATATTCAAAATCTTTAATACTTTTTGCTGGACTAATAACATAATCTAAGATTGATTACTTCTTTAGTGCCATTCTTTCGTATTCTTATTTTGAAGCATAACTGGCATTATTTTACTAAAAATTCTGCTCCTAATTTTACCATTGAAAGTCTTTTATT
This sequence comes from Trichonephila clavata, assembly GCA_019973975.1. Lineage (NCBI taxonomy): Eukaryota > Metazoa > Arthropoda > Arachnida > Araneae > Nephilidae > Trichonephila > Trichonephila clavata. The sequence goes on from BMAO01036128.1 coordinate 19,066, forward strand.
TTAGAAAAGTTTCTGAAAATGCTGGTGAGAATTTTATATTTTTAAATTAGCGAATTTTATATTTTTTTAATAGCGAACATGTGTGTTGTCGATATTCTTATATTTTATTTTTATATGGAATCCTCCCATCTCAATTCACATGGAAACCATTATTCTTATGAACATATTTATGAGAAATTCCTCTTTCACGATGTATATAATGAAGATTTTAAAGGAAAATTATTTTATTGATTAAAGCAAGATATGAAAGGGATCCTTTTTTTAAGAAAATTGCTTTTTGCTATATACATATAAAACATATTTTAATGCTTTATATAAAATGCATAAGAAAATAAACATTTCGAAAATTCCCTCCTTTGCTTAACTAGTCAATTAATTTAAACTTCTCTCAAGTTAAACCTGAGAACAATGTCCCAAACCATATCCACAAAAGGATTAATGCCCAGGCAGATTTAACTCATAGCAGTTTTATTATATGGAAATCTACAGGATCAACTTTCGAAATCTTCTGTTTCTAATTAGTTACTCAAGCACAAAGTAACCACGGTAATATTCAATGATCTATCAAACAGAGACACTACTTTTTAAATTAAGTATCATAGAACGAGAATAAACATGTTCCAAATATTCTAAAAAAATGAAAATGTTGTTGTTTTTTTTTTAAAAAAAAAAGCGTGATTGATGGTAAAATTGTTTACTGATCTTAAAAATATAGTTATTTTAAGTATATGCAATGTCATTAATATAAATTAAGAAAATATTAACAAACAATAGTCCTGAATCTGTTATTTGGCCATCCATTATTGTATTACATTGGCACTAAAATTGCAATTTTAGAAAATAAGCAAAAATATTTGAACGCACATTTGATCAAATTTACACAATTCAAAGCTATATCTAAGTAAGAATATTTTTTATAAAGCATGTTATGTTTCTAAGAAAAAAATAAATAATCTAATTATTGTTATTTTAGTGTTCCAGCAAAACAACAAACAATAGAATTTTAAAAATATAATTATTTATTTCTTTTTAAAAAAATAAGCTGCAGTTAGAAATTACTCGATCATTTTCATCTTTCTCATAAACTACTAGTTTTCTAAATTAACATTCTTACAATATTCAAAGGTAATAGTTTATAACTACCTTGATAAAATAAAGCAGAAAAATAGTAGTTTATAACTACTTTGTTAAAAAAGAAAACAAAATAATAACAAAACCAGAAGTAAAAGATAACATACAAGTTAAAATCATAAGTCTTGTTTAAAAATTTAATGAAAAGCACATCCTTGAAAAATACATATCTTAAACACTGATTATACAAAAATAAGTATTATGCATGTTAGAAATAATCATGACAAATTTCTTTGATTAATTTACACCTAGTTTCACGCAAGACATGAAGGATTCCTCTTGTAATTATTTTCAATTTGGAACATCCTTAGTTAACTAAACTGCATCATAAATTTCTAGCATGTGCATAATGTACAAACATTTGTTATCAGTTATCTAAAATAAGCCGTTCAGATGTGAAACTTTTCCATTCAAAGCAAATGAAGCTTTCCCGAAAATTAATTCTTCAAATTAAATGGTTGAAATGGCACACTTCAAAACTCCATTTATTTCTGAAATTCAATTGAGATAGCCCTCTCCTATCGATTATTGGTGCGGGATTATTTGTTTCTTCTCGCAATCTGTGCCTGTCCGAGAACGCTCAATAACGTCAAGGGCAGTCAATGGAAACAATATATATATTCTTACTCTTTCAAGTGATAGTAAGCATAGAATCTATTATTTCCCGATGATGCATTACGTTTTCTCTCATAGTAATGTATATGTCAATGAAAAACTTGGAATAGTTTGAAAGTTAGAATTTAAGCAATTAAAGCATAAATTTTTTTTCGTTAAAAAGTGGAATATGTTTGCTTTATTAAACGAAATGATGAAATAATTATTTATTTATGGTTAAATAAATTTTAATTTGAAGTAAATTCATGTACAATAATTACAATTACTTGGTATAAGACGCTTTTGAGATATGTAAAAGCCCCTTTTAATTTATTTGAAAACAGGTTACATCTAAGTGAAAAAAGCTCAAATATTAATATGAAGTTATGATTTTACACTATACACATGTGTTAATCATACAGTGGTTTGAAAAATTGGAAATTTTCAATCAATATGCAAAATATATTTTATACTTTTAACATTAAGATTTTGAAGCTGAGATTTGAAAATTTTTACACTAACAAATTTATTAATTCAGATACACAGAAATGAACGGAAAATCAAAATAAATTAATCTCCATGTGTTAGTGAAATTATAATATTATATACAGTGGAGTTCTTTTTAAATGGAAAAAAATAATGTGTGCTGGAGTCATCTGACATTAAGCAATGTCAAATCTTTCATTTAAAGAAACATATTACTTGATTGTGAAATCGATAAAAGAATATCATTGTTTTATTGCTGCTTCATGTGAAGAGAATGTCTTTGTTGATTTTGAACTTACAGTTACCTCATTTACAGCTATCTGAAACATGTAATTACCGTTTGAATAGCTATTTTAAACAAATGAAAATTAATTTGGATTTATAAAATAATTAAAAAATATTATATAAAATTACTTTTTTAACATCGTAAATGCATTAAAAACAAACTCTAAGTATAAATATTACTAACAAATTGTTCAATATGTTTTTTAATTACATTATTTTATAATTAATCAGATATTTCAGTAATATTTGCATTATTCTTTAATTTTTATATGCTTGTAGGTTATATTTATATTTGTATTTGTCTAACAGTAAATAAATAATATATTTGAAAATATTACGGCCAATTTAAAACATGTGCTCTCTTTATCGAGAATTCAAATACTATATTTATTTTTCATTCACTTGATAAACATCAGAAAAAGCAAAAAAACGAACTCTTAAGTACCGAAATACACAGTATAGAAAATTATCTTTAATATATATTAGATTTAGTAATTAATAATTTAAAATTAAATGAAATTAATTATAATAAATTCAAGGCACACAGTAGAAACATTTGTTTACACTAGGTGTATTTTAATTCAAAGGATTCGTTAATTTTTGTAAAATAATATTAACACAATAGTTAAATTTATATTACCCAATTACTAGTTAGCATGTAGTCCGAAATTTAGCTTAGGGACCCAGTAAAATATATTTTTACAAATATCATACGTTTCATTCAAAAATAAAACTAGACACCGATTTGAATGGTTTTCTAATATTAGTAACATATTTTACATGGTAGTACAATCAATGGTAATATCCATAATATAAATCATTAAGAAAAGCTACTGATACAGAAAAAGTAAATATCAAAAATATGTATTGACTTGATCATTAAATATACCTTGTAATTTCGTTTTGAAAAACCTTTGAAAAAGAAAGAAAAGAAGATATTCTTATAAGCATATATATAACTCTTCAACACATTTCTTTTTAAAACCACATTTGATTCAAAACTGTCTAATAGTCGTTCTCTTTAAATTTTTTGGATTTCAGAAATTCATATTTTTCAATTAAGCCACTCAGAAAGATATAATACAAATGTTTTCAAATAGTATTAATAATAGTTTACGTATAATACATACAGACGAACCCCAATTTAACGAATTTTTCTCTTCCCCGATAAAAATTAATGCAAAAAGAATCTTACTTAACGAATAATAAACCCCGAAAAAACGAATTATTTCAGTAGTCAACATTATTTTAATAGTTTGCAGTTTGCATTAGTAAAAATTTGGTTTTATTTTTCTAAAAACGTATCCTTTTTGTCCGGAACAGAAAAAGATTTTTCTTGCAAGCTACATATTGCATCGCAAAAGGATGAAGACCATTATTATACTTAACTAGTACAAATGGATCACAGAATGTAATCTACCGGGCAAGTCCTGAGTAGAACCGGAAATTCCTTCCTTATAGCATTCGATTTCACTAAGATTTTAACACTGCACTTCTCGCGCAGGGTGTGTCATACACACCATCTAACTTTTTTCAACGCTCCTTCTAAACCTGTTGTACAAAATTGATAGTTTCTCGTGTAGCTGACTTTAAGGTCATGTTTTTTGAGGGGCCTTAGCTTGTAGGCAAATTCTAAATATATATTTTTGTATATCGCCTGTTCGGTATGTCATACCCAGCGCGTGGATCGCCGTTGCAGTTCTGAATGCATGAACGCCTTTTAAATCTTCTTTATGCTCTAGCGTATTATTGTAGTTATGAGGAAGGAATGTGATAATTAAGTAATTTAATAGATATAGTATTTAATACATATAGTACAACAGTATTTTCGGATGAAGTAATTCTCTTCGCGGTTATGATGAGGAAAAATCAAATGAAGAGTATAATGACAAGTATGATTCCTCCAATGAAATCGATCCCGATTTAGAAATGGAGACACTGTTGAAAAAAAAATCTTTATATATAAAGACAAAAAAACTTGAGAAGAACGTAATTTTAAAGAAGACAACTGGTACAAATCTTATCCACTTTCAGATGAACTTTTGAAAAAAAAAATTATTGCTGGAACAAAATAAGAGGAAATAAAAAGAAATTCAAAAATTTTTAAATTTAAAGAATAGAGAAGTTACTCCTATATGTGTGTTTAGTTTAAAAAAGATACAGATTAAAAAATAAATAATATCCAGTGAAAACATCGCACACACTCACAACGAGATTCAAGGAGTGTATGAACAATGCACTGAATGCCATATAAAAAGAACAGAAAAACTAAATTTGCGTGTGAAAAATGTAATAAACATGCTGTATTTTCTGCTTTTCTTCCTTTTTAACCTTTGCATACAAATTTTATGGTAAAGACATAATGTAAACACCCTTGGATATGACACACCCTGCGCGAGAAATTTATGTCGTTTTCTTTACGCGAGGGGTACCAGGTTAACGATCATGATACATTTGATGATAGATTGCCTACCTGTGCAAACTGAAGTTCAGGAAATTGTTGATTTGTCGGAGTCAATAAGAAGCGATTCTAATGCAAAAATTGATAATAAACTCCAATCAGAACTATTAAACTTTCTAATGATTTTCATTGTCAAGAAATTGTGAAATCATATCTCACTGTTATGCCGCAGAATGTTAATGATTCAGTGTTTTCTTCTCGGTTTATAGTTAAAAAAGACCTCTTTCAAGTCAGGAAACAAAATTATTTTTTAAAAATCTATTGTCCGCCACACAAGACTAAATGATGACTCTTGCTGTAATAACTTTAATTTTGCTTATAAAATACATAAACAAATGCTAGCAGCTTTGTGCGACAAGAACCCCTTCTGACGAAGGACAGTACATAAACTGAATATTCCACACATATTATGTTACACAGACAACTCGAAGCAAACAACATGTTGCCATCGCGAAAAAGATAAATGCAATCGATGGCATTGGTAAAAAGCACGACAGTAAAATTATTTATTATGCTGAAAATACATAAAAAATATAAATTGTAAATAATAAGAATTGAATGGAAATTAAGTATAGTATATAAATGAGCGTACACAAAGCTCATTAATAATAAAAGAACAAGTTGGATAATTATAAAAGTACAGTTTGTGAATAATAATAAAAATATGATTTGAATAATAATGAAAATACTATTTGAATAACATAAAAATACAATTTCTTCCAAAACCATATCATTCAGTATTTCAAAATTTACAATGAACTGGAACGAATAATTTATTAATAGTAATTCAGCTTTTGAATAAAAAGTGTGTAATTTTTCACCATTTGTATTTTAAGTATAGTTGCGCTTAAAATTTCCAAAATGAAAGCGCAAAAGGATTGTATTTTGTTTAGGACTTCGATATATTTATATATAATGAATAACCCCGAATAAACGAACAAAATATTCGGTTCTGATTAATCCATTAAATTGGGGACCAACTGCATATATATATATATAATATATATATATATATATATATGTTTGATAATTAAAAAAGGAAATTTAATTTTTACAGAGTTCATTTTTTAAAATTTAATTACAGAATTAAGAGTTTCTTAACGCCGTATTATTTAAAAGCAACATGCGGGCTTTTAGCAATGAACATCAAAATTTCGGATCATCTTCAAGGCACGATGACGACGCCTAAGCTGGAACTCCAATCTCTAAACTTGCACACCACATCAGTGTGAGTACTTTGAGCTTTAACAATAGTACACAGAAAATTTTCTACATTTATTTTATTCGAAATGTTCAATATTTCCGTAACAGCTTATCAATTATTTTATTTATGTAATTATTTGCAAAAAATATAGATTTGAAATACAAAAAAATAATTTCACAACTGCTAACATTAATTTAATTTTAATTTATACTTGATATTTAATTTTCTTAAAAAAAAAGAGATTTTTTTATTTTGATTTTCCGCTTCGAAATTTTCAGCACCTTAGAAGTAAATTTCATTACTATTAATTTCAGGTAAAGCCGATTTTTTTGCAAAAAAATAAAATATGACTCCAAATAGGAATGACTAGAAAGCGGAAAAAATTGACATATAGTCAGAGACAGCAGCTAATAATAAGTAATGTATATTTCGTAATACATAGCGATGACAACATCATCACAGTTGTTTGTAGGTCAGTGTATGAATGGCGTCCTGAGAGATGGCTTTCCATTTCCTGTGAAATTTTTTCAACAGTTCATCTTCTGAACGCTGCAGTAGCAGGGCATGCAAATCGAGAATAGCGACTAGGAAAATATGTGTAAATCTTGAGAACACAGTAACAGATATGTGCTGTGAGCAGTCAGGTATTATACCGCAATAAAAAGCATTGGGATCTTTAATTCTTCCCGAACGATATTCCTGTCTGATAAGGGAGGAGCTTTAACATTAGAACGTCCGTCGGTGCCAATGGGAACATTGGAGTTGGTTTAATTTGTTCCCCTTTCCCCTTTTTTGCAAGGGATTTGAAGCAAATTTTTCTTGACTTTTAATCATTTTCCATGGTGATTGCACAGAAAAAGTTTTGTGGTTCTAGGTTTGTTAGGAGAGATTTTAAACCAAATATACCTAGAACAGCCACTGGTGTCGTTTTGATACCAAGTGTATCATTATAAATCACTGTCATTCAGCAAAAGATAATTCACTAAGTAAATACCATAAGTAAAACAAACTTCGGGAAGTAAAATCATACATTTATTTGACATGGAATTAAATGTTATTGGGTTCGCCGCTGAAATGATTTAACTGCCCTAAAATGATTTTGTCTAAGTGTTTCTTTGCACAACATTTGTTTCTCTGCTCATGAAAAGAAATTCATTCAATTTTCGAACCTTGTACATAGCAGGCACCCTGAAACAATGACTAAAAAAGTCTAAGGCCTGATAGAACTGTTAATTTCTTGCGAAAGCTTTCTGAGAATGAATCGAAAGGTAATGCGCTTTCTTGTTCTAATTTTGATTTCAATGAAGACATAAGATTGAGGGAAAATGACTGTGAAGAAACTGAAGAATGTGTTGAGGAAATTTATAATATTCCATTGAATCCTAATACATATGTCACTATTGATGGAACAGCATGGATACCGCATAAAAAAATGCCCCTGGCAAATTTGAGACTCGAAATGTTTTGAGACAAAGCAGGGGTCCTACAAGCTTCGCGTAACCTAATGTTAGCGAGGTTTATTGTGATATAAAGAATCATTATATACATATATATATATATATACAATAATTACATGAAATAATATTAGAAAACCTTAAAACTAAACTCTACTGAACAGAAGACCTGCAATTAGTTAGCTATTACAAATGTTTAATATATTTTATAACGTGGTGTCGAAACGACATCGGTGGACGTTTAAGGGTAATCGAAATTCCGGACGTTCTACTGTTAAGGCTGATTTGCACATGCTGTAAAATGACAGAAGAGGGAAAGGTACCACTACCATTTGTCAATAGATGCGTTGATCCCCGCGTGCTGATCGCACTTTGGATGCATCAGTATCTCTAAAACCTGCATTATTTTCTTATTCCAGCTATCTTTGCCACATCCAGTACATTTGAACCTATCTATGCTCATATCAGCTGAGATATAACTACAAATCATGCTATCCTTCTCAATACAAACACCGTGCACGTCGTTAAGTTTTTTTGAAACTGTTTCCATTGAATGCGGTTCTGTATTTCTGTCCCTTCTAGATATAAAGGCAGTGATATTACCAATTATGGCTGATCCTTCCCTTTAACCTAGTCAAAGTATAATGAACATTTATGCTTTTCACATCATTTGAATAATTTGATAAGACGTACTTACCCTGAAATTTGTATATTTTTCTAATCACTGGTGTTGCCTTTTCAAAGCCATTAACTAGAAATAAATTGATAAGGGTTCTGCAGATTATTTGATTTACAAGACCCTCAAGAAAATGAAACACTGTTTTATACAATTTGCAAACTACAACGCATGCAATTAATTAATCAGAATCAGTTTATTTTAGTAAGAAAACTCAAACACACAGGCGGACCTTTTTATTTCTGATTACTCATATTGTGTTCTTTTGTAATGCACATAATTAACTTAAAAACAAATATTAAAGTTATTTCCTTAAAACAATTCAAATGAAATACAATTAAGTATTCAGTCAACAAGAGTTAGTAAAGTCATACATGCACAAAAAACTGTTTATTATAGGTATTGGATAGCATGGAAATTTTCTGTTAAGAAACATGCTATGTTATATTGAAGCGAGCTTTAATAAATATTAATTATTTGAAGTTGAATTACTTAGAAAGTGAACATTAAATTCCTTAACTGCCGATTAAAATCTATGCGATTTGCTTCCCAGTACCACCATTTTTAACATAGACACTCGTTTGAGGTGTATCGGGGAGGGGAGAAGAAAATACAATAGTAAACAAATTTTTCTCTGTAATAAGTAAATCCTTAGCAATCACTGTTAATTTCCTTTTATTACATTTCAAAACCTTTGCAATAGTTTTAGAGATAACTATGCAAAGGAAAGAGTCGTATTTCGGAAAAGCGAATATATGCGTCCGGGACACATAATGCACCGGTTAAGTGAGACGGATGCATACGCTGGCGGTAGGAAATGAATTAAAAAATATCTGAATCAAATTTCTCAGTGCACGAGAAATGAACGACATATTAGTATGTTGAATATCTTACACAAATTAAAATCTTAATAATCAATTTACTGAAATCAGAAGAATTTATGTATATATGCCTGGTAATATCTTGTTTAATTTGCATTTAGTTATAAGGAACAAAAATAGCAAAATATATTTTACTTGCAAATCTTGATCGATTTTTTTCATATGTATGAAGAATTTGTACAATTTTCTTTGTAGAACAAATTTTTTTCTCAAATTGTAATAGATGCAATTATAAGAAGGATATATGATGAACGTTCTGTTAAAATATTCAGTATAATTAATTTGTTCCATTTCATTTAACATTTACATTATTAGATTGAATTAAATTTCTGATTCAATAAAATTAGCAACTACATTTTTTTTTATTAATATTTTTCAATGGAGAAAATGTAATACTTGTAATGAACATAAAACATCTTGATCATAATAAAAGTATAATCACACAGGAAACTATGCTGAAAGTTAAAATGAATTTGTATATTAACTTAAAGGGGGGAAAATACAGATGAAATATCCAACTGATTTTATATTAAATAATTATTTTAATTTTCTTCCAAAATAAATTCGTAGGTTTTTCAAATTTCTTTTAAAAAAATCTCTGTATTCAATTAGTTTGTTTTACTTAACTAAGAAAGGCAAATTTTAATTCTGTTTCTGTTGTTAACATACAGATGGCGCTGTCACCTCTAATTTAAGTTTCGCTTCCACAGCGCTTCTCCTGCGAAGAGTTCTTCGCCTTTATACAAGACAGTATCCAATGAGATACCGAGAAGGAACAAACCTTCCTCTCGTTGGCGCTTCTTACGAATGCTTCGGTAAAATGTGCTGGAAGCACGCTGCTCGTGTTCGCAGAAGACAAGGCAATTTAAGATCTTGAAAAACATTAAATCGCATTTCTTCACTATATCTAGCTTAACATAAAAGAAAGAAATTTCTATAGACATGGTATTGATATAAGAAGTGATATTATTCAGGCTGTTTTTTTATTAAATGTTACTCTTTATTCAGAAATTCATTTTCTAGTGAAATGTGGAAATAAATGAGTTTTCAAGAGTTTATGTAAAAGGTACTAAGTTGAATGTTTCATCCGGTCTTCATTAAATATGTTTAACAAAAGAAATTAGACAAAAATGTGAAAGAAGAGTAATTTAAAAATCAAGTTAAAAAAAAGCTGATTTTTTTTTATAGAATTTCTTGTAAGAAGATATTTTAATAACATAAGGTACTACCTCTTATATTCAAATGAAAAAAATCTAATAAATAGGGAATAATTTTCATCAAATATTGTTTCTGTGCTTTCTGCTATTCGTTATTGTCACAAATCTTCCAAGAAAAAAAATTTCCAACTTTTCCATTCCTGAAATAATTGTTATATCTTCTGCAAAACAGATGCTGTTAAAAGAAGTATTAAATAATTGCTTCTATAGAAAATGCTATTAAATAAAGATTTCTTACTCGAAGACTAAAAGTACGCTCTAACATGACACCCAACGGAAATTGGACAGTGACAGAAAAAGGAACTGTTATATCTACATCAAGATTTGAATGTTTAAGAAAAAATAAACTTGCCTTTATACTTTTTGCAGTCCTCATCTGCATGTTCGTATTAGTTTCTGCAGCTGGAATCACGATATACTTCCTATGTAAGTACAAATTTTTCTTCAAAACTCATAATTTCTTATGAAGGGTTTGTAAAAATAACGGAGAATAAACTAATACGTTAACTAAAATATTAAAGTTTAAAAAAATATATGGAGTATGTGTATTTCATAATTCAAAAAAAAAATTGATCCTTAGAATTCTTAATTCGAATTCTCAACATTTCTTGCTGATAATTATTGGTATTAAATTATTAGTTTTTTTTTATAATTATACTAGAAGAAATCGGATTTTACTTTCAAAAATAGAATTATTTTTATATGTTACACAAGACACTTATTTTTGTGTTTATCTTTGAAATTATATTGTAACTCTATTTCATTAAAATAATCGCATAGAAAGATGCTCATACAAAAAGAAATATCTTCCTACAGGTTTAATTTAAAAGAACTCATTTTTAAAATTTCACTAATTTTATCCATATACATTAAAATTGAATCAATCGATTCAACTTCCGTGCATATTTTACATTTAATTTAATTATATATAAAAAAAATAACAGATCAAAAATATTTTTGAAGAGCAGAAGAATAAATGAAATATAATTAAATTAAATATTTTTTAAAAAATATTTGTAAGCGTACATCTAGTTTATTTTAAGTTTATCAATAACTAAAATGCACTCCAATAAGTTTTTCATAAACTGAAAGCTAAAAGAAACTCTAGAATATAAAAGCAATTATAATACTTGCGTGTATTCTTATCAACAAGAGGAATGAAGTAGATTTTTCAAAGCCTTCTGATTCGTTATTGTAAAAATAACGTTAAATTAAGGGGGCATGGTGCGATTTAAGCAAAAATTTATTTTGAGGATTTAAAAAAATTTTTTTTTGGTGTCCTCCTATGTGTGTATACTATATAAAACAGATTTTGTGCTAAAAATTTCATAAAAAGGTAGGCCTTTAATTTTTTAAGGAAAAAACTTCAAATTTGTAAAGTGATTTTAAAATGCTACTCCTCCTACAAAAGTTTACGTACACGCATGAAATTTGATTTACAAGTACCTCAAATTATGCAAAACAAAATTTGGTATGTATTTGCGATAACATGATTGGTATTTGTACAATACTTCTTTTTTATGAATGCGTGTCGAAAATCCCTAAAAAAAATGTGCAAATTCTGAGTTCAATTATTTTTAAAAAATAAGTATTGCTTTGATTCAGAAATGCCTACCAACTTTTGTTACATGTACTATTAACAATAGGTAAAAAAATTCCAATTATTAGGTACAATAGAAAAAAAGCCTTAGCATTTTAAATTAAGACAAACTAGTTATTTTATCTTTCCGAGATAAGTAAGTTAAAATTTTTATTTGCCATAGGTATGTGAATAAAAACGATCGCAAACGCTATCATATATATATATATATATATATATATATATATATATATATATATATATATATAATATATATAATTCTGTGTCTTTTTAGTTTAGAGCTTTCAAATTTTGTCAGGTTATAGAAAAGTGTATAAAGAATAATTTAAGCTAAAAAAATTAAATTTGATTTTTTGACCGATTTTTGTCAATTGAATCGTACCGTGTAATCTTAACTTATGAATTTATTTTATATTTTTAATATCTTATATAAAAGTGAATATGCAATTGAAGCTTTAAAATGGTGGGTGATCAAAACCATCCTGATGTTCAATAAATTGACGTTTTTAAACTAATGTCCAGTTTAATCTTCAGGTGAAATGTATATCTTTACTTTCAACGCCTGAATAATAAAAAAATATTTCGGTTTTTTCCTTTTGTTTTATTACACATATCAATAGTCCCATCTCATCTAAACATCGTATGAATTTTACGTTGTTTCAATTAATGTGTATTTGTTTTTCTTTATTAACAAAACTTCGTAAACATAAAATATATACAACTATTAATTTAATTTCTATAACAGTAGTCCTCAAACTGCTTTCCATGAAACCCTGGAGTCACATGAGGTCCATCCAGGGTTTCCATGCGTCTTATTAAAATTCGAAAAGAAAATAATAAATATGTATTCAAAAAGAATTCACGTACTCTATGAAGTTTGCATAACCACTAGTATCTAATACTCATCTCAATCATTAAAACCAAAATTTTACTTATACATAATATAACTTTATTCTGAAATACTTTTTTAAACTTTTGATATAATAAACAAAATGATATTAAAATATTTTTTTCCTTATACAAACTACCTACTAGATTGTGATTACTCTATTATCTACAACATCGTGTTCCATGAAATAATTTCATGCTCTTTAGTACAATGTATTAAAAAACTAAATAGTTTTTTAATGGAAAATATACCTCTTTTTTATCTGTCGGGAAAAAAACCTATTATGAATGAGAGGGAACAAATTATAGACATATCAACAGAATCGATATTAAAATCTTAATTTCAGCAAGAACGCATCCTAAAATTTAGGATACAAATTCATTCAAAATATACCAGATTTCTTACACTGCTATAAACATTTTAATATCATTCAGAACAATGTATTTAAGTGAAATATATTTCTCAATCGGTTTGACTGCCAAAACAAAATAAGTAAATTATATTAAAATTAGATTAAATTTCTTAGTATAAAATGCAAAACTTTACCTATAACGTGTTGATCTACTTTAAATATTATTTTAAGATATGTTCTTCTAAGTTTATGTGTGTGGGAGGAGAATGAGAGGTTTCACGAAAACACCTTATAGATTTAAGATTTACATCAGTCGAAAAAGATTGAAGATGGACTGTTCTATAACGTAAGATTAAACATATTTGCAAGACACGTTATTATGGACTCATAAAATATGTAAAAAACTAAGGAAAATTTCAGTTTTCTTATAATTTTAAGAGTTATTAATTGATCAGTAATGACACATGAAAATATCACATGAAAAATTTTTCGTGGACTGTTGAATAGTTGCTAAATTTGAGAATGATTAAATTACTCAAACCTAAGGATAAGTTTCCTAACTTCCAATAATTACATTAACAACTTCAGTAAGGAAAAAGATCGCTTTCCTCTAAAATGGGCAAAATATTATACTATATCTGTTTCAGAAGTATAATACAGAACCAAATTATTTATAAGATAATATATATCCAAAACCTAAACAAAAGAGTAATCCAATTTAAAATTTACTACATTTTTAGATATGTGAAAAGCTTCATCAAGGAGATCAAACAAGATAGAAATCTTAAGAAAATTTGTTGTATAACCGTATATTGGAGTCACAGAAACCTGATATTAAAAATCCAATATTGTGAAAAATATTCTAATAATTTTGAGAGCATTTTACTGAAATTCTATTTGAAACTGTTAAAATGGAGTAACACATTTGTAAACACTCTTCTTTGATGCAACTTATGAGTTCGATAAATAGAAAACATGCAAAAAAATTTTTATTAACAAAGGAGAGATGAAAATAACGTAAAAAATACTCTCTATCTCTCTATATATATACATAGATAAAGAGAGGGAGAGAATTTAACTATATTTATATATAGCCTAAAGATATTTCTGTTCTGTTAATATATAAATATATAGCCTACAAATATGCATGTTCCTGTTAATAATGTAAATATCATACAACAGAATTGTACAGATATATACTGAATTAACATATTTTCTCACAATAACTTATTAAAATATGTATATTATTTACATGAAAAAGCTGTTATTGTAAAAATATATTTTTAAATAAGCTATATAATTTAAAATTGTATTAAAATCCCATTGGACTCAACCGCTTTTGAATAACTATTTATTCATATTTAAGCAAGGGAATTGAATAACAAGATGAAATTTGAGTCAATAAATTTTCATTGTATAATGCAAGCACTGGTAAACAACATAAAGTGATGATAAAAATATTAAAAATTATTCCATTATTTACAAATGATTTTAATAATGCATTTTTTTACGGAATATAACCATTTTACTTCGAAATATTGGGTTAAATATTTCGTATATTGCATTCCTATACTCATTTAATTTTTAAGAATTGTATATACCTCGAATTATTATAATACGAAAAAAAAAACTTTATGTACACACCTTTTTCAATGTTCATGACGTTGACTGAAGTTTATTTATTTAAATACATTAAAAGAAAATTCATTAAATTAAAAAAAAAATTAGTAATCTAAAGTTTTTTTTAAAAAAAATCTGTACACAAATTTTACTCTTACAGCTGTGTTATCAAAGAACCCAAACTGTTTAGGTTCCGGAAATTAAATTCTGAAAAAGAACGGTGTTTTATTTCATTTCTTTTCTTGGCCCCTTGCCATCGGTATTACATCGTCGTTTTTTTATAAGAGTCCTGTAACAAATATGACTTTAATATTTTTTTCGGAGACAGAGATAGATTTAATTCTAAATACCGGGAAATCTAAAGAAACATGGTCTAAAATACGCAATAGAGTTATAAAGAGTTGACAGCAAAAATTGTTTTTTAATAGTAGTTTTTTTTGCAAATGTCCGGGGAGAGGTTGTTTCTTAATTCATTTTCTAAAAAGCAATCCGTTATAATCAAAGCTAAAACAAGATTTATCGGACAGTTGCCCAGTTAAAAAAGTTTCACAGCATATTGTATTCTTAAAGTATAAAAGCAATATCCTATTAATTATAAATATGATGTAAAGATAATTCTTTTTTTTTAAATACTTCTTTTAGAAAGTTATTCTAAGAACTTTTGAATTAATTAAAAAGTGAATCTCTTAAAAAGCCGTTTTGAGATATTTTTACAAAATATTAATAAATAGTCACGTTTAACTAGAAAAAAAGATGCGTTTAACAGCGAGTAAATTTTAAGTTAAGTACTAATTTTACAAATTTTTGTGAAGAGTTGAAAAGACCTAACGTCTTTTATGAGTTATGCATTTAAATTCTTGGAACAAGAATTAAGATCTATTACTTCTTAATACATCTTAAGATGAAACTTTCTGAAAACCTAAAAACTGATTCATTTTTTAATTACTGGATCTTTATATATATATAAATCTTCTGTGCATGTGTATGCGACTAAACTCCTCCTAAACGGCTGGACTAATTTTGATGAAATTTTTTGTATGCCTTCAAGTTGATTCAAGATTGGTTTGGATTCGCAATTTGGTCGGATATTGCAATTAGTTAAAAATATATTAATTAAAAACATCAAGAAACCAGTTTTGGGTGCCAACTTTCATTTGTCTGCATTGTTGTAACATTGTTATTGTTACAACAATAACAAAAGTTGGCTTCGAAAATTAGTTTTCAGCCAAACTGGAATTTCATGACGTTGCTCTATTGACTGTATTAATTAACTTTGCTTACAAAATAAATGCTTTAACATGTAATTAACTTAAAATATTTTATTAAAATCTAAATTTCTACAATATTTTGCATTTTTTACAAATTTCTATGGATTTTCTTGGATTTAAATTTTAAAAAAAAACTACAACTATACAGAAAGTTACAACTATTTTTTCAAGTAGTTTCGTACATTGTGTACCTTTCTTAACGCTGCCAAGTTAGACTGAGATTGAATATTGTAAAACTTCTTTTAAAAAATTTATAGAATTTCGTAATTTTGAAAACAAAATAATTTTCTGTTTTTTTTTTTGCGCATAAAATACTTTTTTTTTAAAAAAAAAATGCACTTTTCCATTTCAAGGAGCCATAAAAATGCAACGAAAAAAGTTGCTAATGTCACCAAACACCAGTAATAATTAATTGTGATAAACCTACAGCAGAATTGACCAGTTTGAGGCTCATGGAGCATATACAGAAAGATACAACTTTCTGATACTTTACAACTGTAGTTTTCTTTATTTTTAAAAAAGCGATTGTGTTGAGAGTGAATATAAGAAAATGCTTAAATGTTTTTTCAGATAGTATTATCGACATTTTGAATCTTTCTTTATAATAGGTGGTTTTTTCAATGGTTAATGGTAAGAAATTTTCTTTAAAAAATAAATGTAAATTATTTTTTAAAAATCTAAATCAATATTGATTTTTATTATTCATTGCGAAATTAACTATTTAATCATAAGTCGTACATTCTCTGTTTTCTTGTGGATTAAACTAGATTAGTTTTGCAAATTAGAAATCGAAAATAGAAATTTAAAGAAAGATCTAATCAGAGGTAAACAAAAACCCGTGTAACGCTGGGCAAAGCCGAGGGGAAAGAAACCTGTCTGTAAAGGAAAAGTAATTGAAGACATTTTAGAAAAGATAATTTTGATAAGTATAGAAATCTCTCATATCACTCATACACCCTTTCCCAGAAATGCTGACATCTGGGTGATGGTTAATTAGTTATTTAATAACAAATTCGTACATTGAAATTATTAATAGAAAATATAAATTAGAAAGAAAAAAAAATTTATCCCGGGGAAAAAAAGAGTTTTACATTTGGAACGGAGGGAAAGGAAACCTGCCTGATAAAGAAAACTAGTGGAAGAAATTTCTGAAAAAGGAATTTAAATGACATAAATATAGAAGTCACTCACATCGCGCATACACACCGAGAAGTGCAGGTGTCCAAGAAAGAAAAATTTACTTAGGGATAAAATGATACCCATGGAAAAAGCCCATTCAAAACCGGGCTAAGCGGAGAGGATATAGACCCACCCAACGGGGCAAAGAAGTTGAAGAAACTTTAAAAAAAAATAATTTAATGACATTGACATAGCAATCACACACACACCATGAAGTTCTGGGGAAATTTGAAAGGAAGGGGAAGGGGAAATTTCAAATCAAAAAGCTACACTCTTGAAGAAGCCGTGCAACCCCGGGCCATGAAGCTAGTAATTTGTATTAAATTTATAGTTTAAAAAATTGCAATAGGTGTTATAATTTTAACAAAAGAACTATTTGTAAGTATTATTCGAGGCTTAAATTAGTTGTAAATTATATCTTACCAGTATATTGCCAAGTTAAAAATAATTAATGAAACTTATGTTAAAATTTTATATCCTTAATTTTTAAGAGGTTTTTCATTTAAACTTGAATGAATATGTTAAGCACAAAGAAAAAGTAAGTTAAACAGAATTCGTAAGCTTCCGACAATTAAAACTAAATGTGTATCAGTAATTACATATTTGAATGGAAGCTTCCAGAACAATATCTTGTGAATATGCAAGGAGTCCAACAAAAATATTGTTTTAATATAGTACCAAATATCATAATTAATACTTTATGCTATCTCTAGCAAATAAGACACTTTAAATGTAGAAATTTAACTATATGAACGAACATTTTCTTTAAAAAAAAAGCTTTTTTAAACTCGTTTTGATAGTTTTAAAATATTCTTAAATTGCAACTGCATATTATTTTCTTTAAATATGAATAAAGTCACACACACACATAAGCGAGTTAAGTCAATTTTTAATTTTTTTGTTCCATGTTGTATTTCTATTACTAAGTATTCCTTGCAATACATAGATATTTTTTTTTTACGAGACGACTATAAATATAAAATAACTTTGCAAAAAAGCAACAACAAAAAAAAAACAATAATAAACTTTTTTTTCTCTCATCAGAACGTATTTAAAAACAGTATATAAATAAAAAAACACTTCATGTAATTACTATAAAATTTCTTCTGTTATTTTTAAAGCTCCTTAAAAATGTCAGATTAGAAATAAAGTTTTAAAGTAGATGTTTTCGTTTGTTATAATTCATAATCACTTACAGTGATTGCACCAGTTTTAAATGTTTTATATTATTTTTTATTGTATCATTTACATTTTAACGAGTATAATTTTTTTTTTCTCTTCGTTTATTTCCCCAAAATATTTTTGTGCTAAGGTTTTTCATTATTCAAAAAGTAAAGCATCGTTTACTAAATTTATCATTTTTCATTTAAATTATAAAAAAAAAACGGCATTATTCATTATGGAAATCTACTACTTAGGTTTTAAAAAGAAAGGTTTTTTAATTGTTTCATTATTAATTATTAATTATGTAATTTAAATATTATTTGATGCTCTTTTAAACTTCCCAATCCCAGTAAGTCTAAGCTTAGTATCATTTTAAAGAATACCAAGATGATTAATATATGTCGATATTTATTTCCATTTCATCTTATGTTTCAATTTAATTATTTTCATTTCAAGACTTCATGAAAATCTATAAAAGCGAACTTATATTTAATTGACCCCTTGCTTTCCATGTAACCACTATTGGATATATGCTATGTATGTGGCAAAATCCCATTGTAACATCATGTGGATATATGGTTTTCTTAAGTGTACAATCAGTGTAACCAGCATAGTAAGCATTATAAGGTAGATTTTCCTTTATTATGATTGTATAATATCACAAAAATTAAAATGCGAAATGGATGGTTTACAAAAATCTGAAAAAAAATAAGAAAATTATAATTTAAATTTCAAATTTTAAGAAATTATTCGAAATTTTCCTTAAAACAAATAGCTATTCAACATGAGTTACTTCAGTGTATTGTCGTTTTTATTCCATTCTTTCATCTTTTTCATCAGAAATAGTTAAATCCGTGTAAGAGTTACTGTCGTATTTTTATCAATTTTCGGCAACTATCCTCATTTAATACCACTTTTTTAAAAATTAAATGACGACGCTATATTGGCAATAAAAAGTAAAAACAAAAAATAACAATGGTTATGCAAACTTCAAAATGTTAAAAAAAAAAAAAAACACGAACGCGCGAACGTGCACCTTAGAGAGTGTCAAAAGGAAAAATGAAATGGGCATCGTAACGTTAAGGGCCGTATCCCCATAAATTTGGGATTCCTGGGATACTAGACACCCCAGTCTGGTACAAGAGGTTAACTTTATCAGAATAAATATTACAGAAATCTTACAGTAGTCATGTACAATTGCCCTTCAAAATAGCATGACATTTCTTGTAGTCATATTTATCTATTTGAAGGCACAAATTAATCGCATACAGCATATTTGGTACTCTAACGGTAAAATCTTTAACTATGTTTTTAAATTCAAAGTTCCATGAAGTTCTTAAGAAATATTTAATATTTTAAAACTGGGTTCAATTTTGGAGAATTTTTACCCGACTAAAAGTTTATATCACAGAAGTCTACATTGAATTCCTGAAAGTAACAAACTTCCTTATGTTTGGCAATATTGTTATTGGAGGAAAGTACTTTGACAATTTCTACAATGTTCTAACACATTTCTGTTACAATTTTAAAGTTCAATTTAAACTAATTTTATTTGTTGATTATAAAGTTGATAGTAAGATAGTTTTAAGAAAATAACATTTAAAAATTAACTATTTGTATTCTGTGTTAATTTCTATCATCAAAAAGATTTTTTACAAAATTTTTACTCAAAGGAAAAATGTATTTCAATTTATGTATATGTTCTTAATGATGTTCTAAATGTTAAACTGAAGTTAATTAATATTAACAAAGATGATCTGATAACGCATTTCAACTTTATTTTCCCCATTTAATGGCAATCGTCTGTAACAATATATGTTACCCTAAAACTATTTATTACAGTGCAAGATGATTAAAAAAAAAAAGACTTAAGTAATTTTAAACATGTGTTAAAAATAAATTTAGTACATTTTATCGCTGATAAGCGATATAATAGTCTCGGTATAAAGTTGAGAATATTCTTCAACTTATTTCTTTTTCCATTTTATGGTGGTGATACTTGATTCATTGATATGCAGATAATCTTGAAATGTTCACAAGACATGAATTTTAATTCGTGTTGTACAGTTTCTTTTAGCTATTTCGTTTGGTGAGAAATGATCAAATAATAACTTATACATTATAGGATAAATTTATCTAATTTAATGTTTATTTGAAAGTTTTCTCAATATTATATAAGCTGTATGATATATTTTTTTAGATCTGTAAATATTTTTTACATGGTCGGGATTGAAACACATTTAGTACCCCGGTAAACTCAAAAGTATACTTTTTAAACTAATAATTGCACTTCCTTTAAATCCGTAAGAATAGAATAATGTAGAAATGAATACATGAATTGAAGACATAATATTATAGCATATATCATAGTATACCACATCTACAAAATTTCTTAAACCTTTTCATGCATTTGAAATTTAATTTTAAAGTTTCTTATGAACTTTAATATTTTATTCTACTATATGTAAACTGTTTATAAATAAGACTACGTTCCGCCGGGTATTTCTAATTTAAAAGATTTTTAAACAAAAAAATTATTTAATAGAAATTCAAGTTTAAATTTGGTTTTATGAAAGATAACAGTATTTGTTCTCGCAAATTAATGAATTTATTAATCACATTTTTTAGTATAGTAATGGCAGTCAGAAAGAAAAGCTAATGATTTCCTTATTTTTACCAAAAGTGGCTCTAAGTTATAACTGAAATTTTTGAAATTAGAACTCTAATAGAGGTGTATCTTGGACGAAAACCATTTTTCCAAAAGAAGTAACTAATGATGAGCTGGGTCCATTTTAAGTTTACAAAATCATAAATAACGAATTTATATGATAAATTTATCACATTGTGTGACTGAAAAGATCTGAAATATTCATTCATTCTCATTGTCATATTAACTGTTTATTTGACAAGATCCTCCAACTATAAGTGAAATATTGAGTGACATATTTCCATCCGCTACTTGATTATTCACGAAATCGAATGCTTGCATTTTGAGGACAAATACAACATCTTATGATATTTGAACGAGATATAGATAGAAAAATTCAGGAATATGAATAATATTTTAAAAATATAATTCGATCTAAAAGTTAATCAAATAATGGAACTGAAATTTTGTGGCTTTCTCCTATTTGGGACTACCAAATTTGTAGTAAGGAAACCCATTTGAGCTTTCTGTCACGAGATAAACTTTTGCACAGTAAAATTCATTTAGACATCAAATTCTTATATGCCAGACTATATGAAAATTAGAATATAATTTTATATCTTTTATATTCATCATTTGTGGATAATCTTAAAATAGGCGTCTTAGCGCCAATACATGTTAATTAACTCTCATATTAAACTGATGTATTCAAATTAAATATAAAGTATTTATTCTTTGAAAATTAAATGTAATTATTTTCAACGGTATTTTAATGAGATGCTTAGGTCTATTAAATGCAGATCTTGCAGAATGTACAAAACCCAACTTTGTGAGTTTTCAATTTTTTTAAATGTTAAAAAATGATATTCCAGCAACACATATAATTTAATACAACGTAATATTGATTAAAATTACGATAAGTATTACAAATATTTTGTCTGCATATGTAAATAAAGATTTATTAAGTCCATTTTACCAATTTTAATCAATTGATAAGGATTGCATTCAAATCAACATTACTGCTCCCAAGAAGTAATCTGAAATTCGACTTTATATCCACTACAAATATTGTTGACTATTATACAGGGAAAATCAGTAACAATGCATATATCGTCAAATCCCTTTTCCCAACTATTGCTTACATCGTCAAATGATTCTGTTCTTTCCTCGGCGTTCTTTCAATGGGTATCGACCCTCCCTGTCTTCATCACTCCCGGCGGAATGACAGTTTTCCCCGTATCCGAAAACGTAATCCATCCCGTGAGACACCGTGACCACGTAGACCTTGAAAGCCCCAAAGGAGATTTTCCCACTAATACCTTCAATTGTGTGGGCTGATTGTGAAACATGGGACATTTTTAGAGACAATAATGTTTTATCTATTGAATAATCAGTGATATCGAAAACAAATGTACTATTGGATAGAGTCGTTTGGATTAGATAAATCTAATTAAAGGCGAAAAATAATGATCCTCATTAAATATAAGGTAAGTTTATGTTATAGCATTATTATATAAATGCATATATATATATTTATGAGTGTAATCTACAAAATATAATGTATAATACAATGAAAACTGATCTCATTTTAGGTCTCAAATTTTCCCCAAATATTTATTTATTAATTTTTATTTAAAATTAAGTATTTAATTCTTTGATTTGAAAATAGTTTTGTGTTGTATTAATTGAACTATATAAGATCTACTATTATCTTTAACCATTTTTTCAGTCTCTTATAATGGGCGTGATATAGTTCTCTAGGCTTAGTTTTAATAACATTTTCTTAACAATATAATATGTTCTGTGAAGGAAAGAAATTGTACAATGAAAAATATGTATGCTACTTGTAACAAGCATATTAATATAGTTATTTATAATGTATTTAGCAAAATTATGAATAATTGCTGGGTTTATATATATACATAGACATTTATTAACTGGAATTATAGGCATTTTTGTATGAGAAATGTTCTACTTTTAGCGAATAATTATTTTATACGAGCCTATTTTTGGAAAGAAAAATAATATTGCATAACATTGCGGACATTGATTATTTAACCTGTAACAGTACAATAAATAATAATAGATACATAATTTATTAATATTATATAAATTTAACTTCCACAATTGCAATTTTTTTCATCTTGAAGGTGATAAATTAAATAATAAGGAACATAATTTATGTAACGCCTTCTTACTTTTGCTGAATAATAAGGTTAATTAAGTATTTTTTTCCACATAATATGTATACAACTCTGAAATTTGACCAAAGATAATTAAGTAAAATATTAAAAGGTAGATAAGATGAATAGAAATATAATTATTAATTTAAATTATCCTAGCTATGATAAAGTTAAAAGTTCATTCCCTACTGCTGAAGAGGAAACATTGAATGTAATGACTTCTGAGTCTTAGGCAAATCAAAGGTTCACATTAGTTTTGAAGTATACTTTATTTGAAATAATTTTCCAAGTTTCATATGTATTTTTTCAATTAAAGTTAAGACAACCACTGCAAAATAAAAATTATGTAACCATTATAACCTTCTTTGAAAGGCAATGATAATTTTTCCTTACATTTACATTCAGTTTTGCAATCCATTTTTAAATACTTTATGATTTATATATTTTGAAATTATGCCATCATTAAATAAATAAATGCATTAAGTAAAGTATTTTTATTTCTAATCATATTTTGTTATACATGTGTTATCAATGTTTCTCGGCACACATACCAATAATCAAAAATTATATAGATCGCATTGTTATTAGTAGAACAGTATTCTACTTTACACCATACAAGTAATATAAAAAAAATTGCAAGTCAATTCCTACTTAGATCTACAAGCAAAAATTATTTTAGTTACTTTTTATTAAATAGTTACAATTAATATGAAAATGTATATACATATGAGAAATCTTAATTTTTATTAATTAATCATTAAAGTATTGCATTGTCATCTAAAACAATCGTGTATATAAAATTTTAGTTCAACTGTTCAGCTTTGAAACGTGAGCAAAAAAATTATTTTAAAGTTTTGACCCTAGTCGCTAAAAATGAAGCCAACGTTGCTGTATCTGTAATGCTTTAAATAATTAATTTCAGTCAGTAATTTTAATTGTTTATAATTAAATTATCGCACTGTTACCCAAAACAATAGTGTATATAAATTTTCAGCTCAAATGAGAGCCTTAAAATGTGAGAAAAACCTTTTCAAGTTTTGACACGCCAAAATAGTCGCTAAATCGTCAAAAATGATGCCAACGTGGTTGTATTTGTAATTCTTTGAATAATTAGTTTTAATTATTTAATTTTTATTAATTATTATTAAATTACTGTATTGTTACCCAAAAAAAGTGTAAAGATAAAATTTTATCTCAATTGAGTGCTTTAAAATGCATTTTATTGATGATTGAAAATTTGAACAAGATAAATATACATATAGAGAGAGAGAGAGAGTGAGCTATAATAAAGTAGGACTCGAAAAATAGACATTATTCAATAATATTGGATTATTTTTGTGTATGTTGAATCGGAAACAATTATCAATTGTTTGAATTCTGTCACGAAGCACTGTGCAAGTCTATATTGGATTAAATTATAAGGCATTGTATTCAAAATTGATAATAATCCCTTTATTTTCCAATTGTATAGTTTTAAATGGTTTTGCCTTATCAAAGAACACGTTATTTATAATTACTATAAACGAAAATTCATTAAATAACATATTGTTTCTCACAGCCAATGTGGTAAGAATTAGCAGTTGTTTGGTTTAAACTATTACGTATTTATCAGTGAAACGTTTTCCTAGCCGATAAGTTATACAGAAATTATATATTTTGGGTCTTTCAAGAATTTGCCTTACTTTACTACAATGTAAAACATTTCAATTAATTTGAGCTAAATATTCAGTACTTAAGAGAATAAGCAAGGGAAATTTAGCTACGAAGACAAATAGACTAAAATAAAACAAATACAATGTAGTGGATACTCTAAACAAATGAGAACAAATAATTAATTGAAAGAATAAAATATAGGAAACAATTAAAAGCATCAGTGTATGGATCTAGTTACTAAAATATGTCTCTAGTCATTTTAACAGAAATGCTTTTAAATTATTCTTAAGATTTGTTAACAATATACGCTAAGGCGTTGCCGTACAAGCAATATTTACAACGTTAATTTCCCTAGACAGAACTAAGAAAATAAAACACTCGTAGTTCAAAATCTGCATCTAATAATAAGGAAACATTTCTCAGACAAACACTTAAGTGCAATAAAATTAGACTTACAATATTTATTTATTTATTTTCTTAAATATTTACACATATATATCAGAGTTTTACGTGAGGGTATATGCTTAATTTGTATACATTTTTGTTAAGAAGGCTTTTATTAAGTAGAAAAGATTATAAACCCTGTGCTCGTGATCCTTATCAATTTTTAAATGAATTTTATAAGTAAGAGAAAAGATTTTTTTTTAGATACGCTTGAGTTAGAAAAATGGCAAAAAAAGATTAATATAGAAGGGAAAAAATAATGCGTGTTTAGTATCTTATCTTTTGAGTATATTGTATTGATACATACATACACACACATATACAATATGTATATATATATATATATATATAATCAGTACGGGCTCTGATGATTACCATACTAATTCCCGCTATAAATATACTACTCATATATAAATGGAAGGAAATTCTTTGAAGGTACTTGGAGGGGGAGGGAGCAGAAATTATGAAAATAAATGAAAATTTATTGCTTTAAAGATTTATAGAAATTTACCAAAATGTTCGAAAGTTTTTATGCAAGACAACAATGTAAATTTATAGAATCCACTATACATATATATATATATACACTCAAGAACCAAAACATTATGACCACCCCTACATTTTGCTATGAACTCGCCTGGATGACGTGGAAGGCGCGTGATCAGGTGGAAGTGATATTTAAATGGGGCTGGAGAGTCTGAAGAATCATTTTTTCACTTACTTCTGTGTGTGGTGGGAAAGGCGGCGGATCTAAGCGACTTTGATAGAGGACAGATTGTAATGGCTCGAAGGATCGGAACAAGTATTTCCGAAACTGCACGACTCGTGTGTTTTTCGCAATCTACAGTTGTTTGTACTTATGCAAAGTGGATGAATGACAGTGAAACCAGCAGTAGACGGCATGGTGTTGGACGTACTCACTCTATCAAAGAAAAAGTTCTTCGGAGACAGTCTCGCATGGTGAAGCAAAACCGGAGCCAGACAGTGGCTCAGCCGACAGCCCAATACAATGCAAGACCAAGTAGAATAATATCGGAGCACACTGCTTAGCGGACACAGTTGGATTTGAGACTACACTGCAATCGTCCCACTCATGTGCCTTTGCTGACCAAGCGCCATCGCCAAATGCACCTGCGCTGGGCCCGGTATCATCGCGACTGGTCCATGGATCAATGTGAGAGAGTTGCCTGGTCAGATGAATCACGGTTTGTCATTCATCACGCCGATAGTCGTGTCAGGATACGCCGTCTTCCAGGCGAACAGTTGCTCCCTCAATGTACAGTAGGTCATACACAGGCCGGTGGTGGCGGTATTATGCTTTGGGGGACATTCTCTTGGACATCTCTGGGACCCGTGGTTGTGGTAGAGTAGACCATGAATACTACAGGGTATCTGGACATCATTGCGGACCAGTTGCACCCTTACGTTGCCTCTGTTTTTCCAGCTGGCAATGGAATGTTCCAACAGGACAACGCCCCGTGTCATAAAGATAAAATTGTGCTGGAGTTGTTCCAGGAACTTGATGCTGAACTCCAGTTAATGTCATTTCCGCCTAACTCACTTTATCTCAATCCAATAGAACACATTTGGGATGTCATGGGACGGCAGCTCAGAGTTCAAAGGCTACCAATTCGCAATATCTCTTATTTGCGTGATCGTTGCTTAAACATCTGGTGCAATGTGTCTCCGGCCATCTAACAAGGACTTGTGGCATTCATGCCCAGGGGAGTTGAAGCTGTGTTGCGTGGCAAAGGTGGGCCAACTCGTTATTCACAGGTGGTCATAATGTTTTGACTCTTGAGTGTATATTTATATTCACTTTTGCAATTATTTTCGACGAAAAAATATAAAAAAGCAAAGTGAAACAAAACGAACTCCCTTTTTAATATGGAAATGTTTTTGAAAGGCAAAATGTTTTCATAAAATACGTTACATTTAAAAAAAAATTCTCCTGTACTATTGAAACAACTTATTGTATTTATTTATTTTTCCCACTTCAAGCTGATCGTTTCATTCCTTATTACTAACTGTTTATACTGCAGTCAGATTTTAATGAAAGATAGACATTTAAACTACAAAATATAAAAAAAGAAACACTATTTGTTTTCCAAAAAATTCAAACGTGCGGATAAATTATAACTCATGTTCAATTTATCTCGTCCTTGTTCTGATTTTAAGTGAAAATATTTAATTTAATTCTCAATTTAAATCTTTTTGTAAGTAAAATGATAGCTAATACCAGTGATTTTGTTCTACATTTATATTCAAGAGTAATCCGTAGCTGTTTATTCATAGTTTACATAAAGTATTTAAGAAGACAACAGCAACAGAGTATAACACACAATAAAATATTTTGTATTATGTTATAAAGTGTTAAAATTTCGTCCATGTATTTATTATAAGTATAACAATGCAATTTTCTAAGTAAATATTGTTGCTATTTCTTCATACGAGACAAAAGATATACGCTTTGTAAGTTTAACTCAATTTTTATTTACAGGAATGAAGAAATACATATCAATATTCTGAATTTAAATCCTATTTATGAAATATATCTGATAAACGTTAATAATCTTCTGGAAGTGTGAAATAAAAGTTTGCAATTACGTAAGAGATTAACTTTCATTTAAAAGGATGCAAAGTATAAAATATAAAGAATCCTTTTAAAAAAGAAACTACTTTTCCTTCAAAGACAAAATTATCTTCTATTATGTACTAACCATAGATATTTTAAACCTGCAATCCATTTCTTTTAAATTGAAGTTTGATCAAAATTTTGATTGAATATGTATGTTATATTTTACTCATTATGGTTTTTTATGCTTACTATTAGCATAATAAAAATTTCTTTAAAATCATTGCACTTTTTTTAAATGTTTTTAAAAAAACCCAACCAATCTTTATCCACTTCAAAGTACCTGACAATAAATCATTTTTCCAGAAATATATTTGTACAAATTTGATATTTGTTTCCTTCCTTTAATTTTATATTTTATGAAATCATGGTGTGGGAATTAATGAACATGCGAATATCTGTAAAATCGTATAGGTATAGTAAATGAAAACCAAACAGCATTTAAATAGTTCTTGGGCATAAATGAGTATATTAATTATAATGTTATTGAATATTAACACCTAGTATTTGAACAAATATAAAAGCAAATGACTATATTGGCCACAACTAATGAATGTTTTTCGACAAATGAAAATATTTTGGAATTAGTTATAATTACTATAATGGCGTATCTTAAACTGTAGGGGGATGCCCTAGGAGGGTGCCATACGAGGGGGGGCAAGAGCATATTTAGTTTTTGAAAATAAAAAAATTTAAAAAAATAATCATCGAATTACTGAAAGAAAGTAAAACAAAATGTATTCTGACATTAAAAAATATGAAATACATATTCACACTAATAAAAGATACTTATCAATGTATCAGTAAGGCGCAAGAAATATTTGATAATTAATTTCTCTATGCTAAATAAGAACAAATTTAGTAATTACTAGTGACTTCTGTGGGCTTGTCATATACAGAATTGTATACAAAATATAAATACTTATCTGGATAATTTATGTAGAGTTTGTAAATGAAGTTGCATTATAGGTTTAACGTTGATATATATTATTATTGGATTAAGTACATAGTTATTGTATAAGGGGGGGAGGGGCGATGAAAATTATGACTGAAATTCGAGTCGTAAATATTGAAATTCTGGTAACCGATGTATAATAAACTTATATGTCCTAAAGCAAAAAACTTAAATAAAGCTAGCTGTATCTTTTAAATATATTTTATATCATTATATCTAGTTTTAATAAATTATATTTTTTAATTATAAGTAAGAGATTGCTTAAAAATATATTTTATAAGATTAAATTCACATAATTAATTTTTAAGAGTACAGCTAAAATAAACAATAAAGACAGGAATTTTTTACCATAAAAATTTAGGAAATACATATTAATTTTGTCAAACTTACTTTTTTAGGAAAAAGTAAGGTGTGCTGTACATAAGTATTAGTTTAGGATAATTTATTTTCAAATTGCGTAATATTGACATTTTTATAACCACATTTTTTTTTATTTACTCAACCTGTAAATTATTTAATGATTTATATAAATTCGATATTTTTTCATATAAATTAACATTTAAATGATCTAATGTACTTATTTTACAAGAAAATAATTTTATTCTTATCGGAGACAATCAAAATAACGAAGTACAATTAGTTATGCCTTGGGTATAAAATATCTAAATGCATTCCAAACTTTAATTTAGAATGTTAGCATTTTATTTGAGCTGCCTTTTGACAGAAGACTCCAAATCATTTAAAAACTCCACATTTAAAGAAGAATTGAATTCGCATAAAAAAAATTTATAAATTAAGCCTTATTTTCTACCAATATTTCCAAACTAAAAAAAAACGATGTACATGATATCGACATATACAAAAAGTGATGGCCTTACATTCATATTTATAGAAGAATTTACAGCTTTGAAACTCAGCAATTGAGACATAATGCGTACTTACATTGCTGGACACCGTAAATGCCACACCCTGAAGGAAGCACGTAAATAACATGGAATTTACAACATGCATTAGAGGAGGAGAGATATGCAAATGATTAGAATTTCAGCGCAAACACACATCACCACGCCTGTGGATCCAGCTCAAAGGGCTATTTAAGGCTTGGAGATTTCGACAAGTTCAAGTTCAGCAATTGTGTTTTACTTGAGGTTCTTTCAAAAAACTATCAGTTATGTCGCGTAGAAAACATCGATCAGCTTTTGATCAAGTATCCGAGTTCAACAGAGGAATGATAGTGGCCGACCGAGATTATGGATTATCTTTCAGGGAAATCGGTAGTCGTGTTGGACAAAACCAAACAACTGTAATGCAGATATGTGACCGTTGGATGCAAGAGGGTACGACGGACTGACGTGGTCGATCGCATCCACCTCAGTGAAACACTTCACTTGAGGACAGGGAAATTGTGCGCAGGGCAGTGACGGATCGCTCAGTCACATCACGAACCATAGCACAGCACATTGAGTGTATAACGCATCATTCAGTGTCTGCGCAGCAGAGTGGTCTGTCCGCAAGACGTCCATTGCTTGGTCTACCCTTGACGCAGAACCACAGACGTCTCCGCCACCAATGGTGTGATGAAAGAAGGATGTAGGTCTCAGAATGGAATGAAGTTGTCTTTACTGACGAGTCACGCATCTGTCTAAAACACCACGATGTTCGGATTCCAGTCTGGAGACACCGTGGAGAGAGGATGCTGAATAGCTGCGTTATGCACCCCCGCACTGGTCCTGCACCGGGTATTATGGTGTGGGGTGTTATTAGATATCACTCTCGCACTCCTCTAGTACACATTGCCGGTACTTTAAACAGCCATCGCTACATCTCCGAGGTGTTGGAGCCAGTTTTCCTTCCTTACCTTCAGGGCTTAGTCACAGCCATATTTCAACAGGATAAGGCAAGACCACACGTGACACGCATTGTCCAAAGGTTCTTTGTCAATCACCAGATTGAATTGCTTCCATGGCTGGCTCACTCTCCGGATCTTTCACGGATAGAAAAACACGTGGTTCACGGTTGCTCAACGATTATCCCAGATTACACCCCCAGCTGCCACACTAGATCAACTTTGGTAACGTTTGGAAGCTGCTTGGTCTGCTGTACCCCAAAAACACATCCAAAGTCTCTTCGAAATCAATGCCAAGGCGTGTGGCAGCGGCGATCTCCAACAATGGCGGCTTCTCTGGCTACTGATTCTGGGAGGAATCGCACTTCACAGAAGTCTATAAATTTAATCATTTGATACTTGGTCAATATGTTATCTACAAAATAAATTTTGTTGTGCTATGTCTTGTCTTTCTTGATGTTGCATTTACGGTGGCCAGCAGTGTATATTCTATCGCATTTAGTATACATCAACACTTTTTTTTAAACAAGTAGCGTAACAATCAATTACGAAAGTGCCTGAGTATGAAAGGTTTGAACAGAAATATTTACTTTGTTTTATACTTTCTTAGATACTTAACATTCTAAATAAGAATTTAATGCTTCAATAAAGTGCCATATACACGTAAACACATCCTCAATAAAAAAATGCTATATTCTACTCAGTAGATTAGATCTTGTATTCAAAACCCAAGAAGATTGTTAAGTTAAATGATTGTCGAACTTTCTGAGAACTTAGTAAATATTGCCTCATATTTAACGAGAAGCAATGAGTAAGATGATGTAATTTATTTTCTTAGTGCCATCCATCTTTTAGATACCGTACTAATTTTTTTTTCCTTTTGAGTCAAAAAGAAATCGTGCTTGACCTAAAAAGGATGATCAGCTATTTTGAAACAAAATTACCAAATCTCATGGGCATCATTGAAAAATTATTCATTCCATCTCTCAGTAGTGTCTTAGAGTCATAGTTTTATACATTAATTTTGTTCTCCGAGTGTATTTATGACACGCACACATACACATACAGGCATTACGAAAGTGATATTTAATTTCTCTAAAATTTGGAAGTTAACAAATTTAACAAGGGTAAATTATCTTTTTAAGAAATTTTATGTCATTATTAGATTAAATAATGTTATAGATTTAAATCCTATATAGATATTGATTGCCAAATTTCGAAATTTACTTGAGCAGTGTGGATTATATCAAATCTATGCAATTTATCAACTATAGGTCCATAATAAAACGCTATGGCCATAAATCATTACCTATAGGTCCCAACATTTACATTTTCATAAAAATATGTTCTAGATACAACGGAAATTTTGAAAGAATTCTGGATGTGCCAAATAATTAAAGTTGATGGTTCTTATTATTTTTGGTCGATTAAACGTAAAATAATAATATTTGCTGAAATGCTTAAAATTGCTTATTATACAATAAATATTTTGAAATAATACACTGAGCATCATTGAAAGCAAAAAATGTAAAAACCTGAATTAAACTTAATTTTTTTCTAGATCTATCAATATCCAATTGATATTTGAATTGTTCTATTATATTCATGTTTAATAGAGTATCTGATTTCCCAATTTCTAATGTTAGAACTATTGTTAAGTTAATGATTTGCAAAACTGTTTCAGTCATTAATTTTATAATAAATATTGTCAAAATCAGAGCTGATCAAATTTAAATTTAAAATACTGAAATTTGACGTCACGTGTGTTTTATTCAATTCCTACTATTAACTCACTCTCTCTATATATTTATCTTCTTCAAATTTTATATCGTTAATAAAATGCATTTTAAAGCAATTGAGCTGGAATTTTATATACACATTTATTTTGGATGACAATACAGTAATTTAATTATAAGTAATAAAAATTAATTAACCAAAACTAATAATTCAAAGAATTGCAAACACGGTCACGTTTGCATCATTTTTGGAGAATTAGTGACCATTTTGGAATGTCAAAACTTGAAAAGGTTTATTTGCTCACATTTTAAAGCGCTCATTTGAGCTGAAATTTTCTACATACTACAGCTTTGGGTAACAATACGATATGTATAATTAATTAAAATTATTGACTGGAATTTATCATTTAAAGAATTACAGATACAGCAACGTTGGCTTCTTTGGCTACGACTTGGGTCAAAACTTTAAAATATTTTTTTTTCTAACGTTTCAAAGCTGAACAGTTGAAGTGAAATTTTACATACACATTGCTTTGGATTACAATGCGATTTTTAATGATGATTAATAAAAATTAATTGTACCTTAATATTGTGATTATGTCTTATGTATATACATATTTATATTAATTGTAACTATTTGTTAAAAAGTAACTAAAATAATTTTTTTTTTTGTTGACCGATGTAGGAATTGACTTAATTTTTTTATATATATTACTTTTTTTTTGTTGATAAAATGATGATTTGCTTCTAACAGGAGAATGACTAAAACTCTTAACCTTAAATAACCTTATAATTTAAGACATTTAACTGAGAAATCAAATGTGAATACAACGCATTACATGTAATTAAACACATTTATTCAAAATATTTTGCTTTATATGTTGAGATAACCTATTACGTAATTAATGCAGCTTTTACATTCAAGTTAAGTACTGAAATGCATTAATTGCATGTCAAATTCACTTAAGATTTTTTTTTAAATATTATTTAATGAAGTCATTATTATTAATGAGAGATGACTATCACAGTTTTTCTGGGCGGATCTTAAGCATTTTTTTTATTTTGGTTAAAAATTATTACTTCTTTAAACTCACCATGCAAGTATTCTGAGATATTGTGTTCTACATCATTTTGTCTTTCAGTATTTTATATTTTAAATTAAGAATTATTAGTTCAATACTTAAACTTAATTTCTATTGATATTCGTTATGGTATGCGTGCATTCCTTGAGTTTAAATAAACAATAAAACGAATTGTCTTATTGGTATTTAACTCTTTTAAAATTTTGGGAAAAGTATGCCACTTATATAACATTTATTATATATGATTATTGGGAAGTGATTAATTAACGGTTTTAGATAACAACTAATCATTTTCCCATAATTTTTTTAAATAAGTTAAAAATAAACTATTAATAAATTTATGATTGGGTAATAAATAACTGTAAAAAATGTTTCCGATTATTACTCCTTTTAATTATTCAATTTAAGATATAAAATTCTATAAAATAAAACTTGAAAATCGTAAACTTTTAAAAAATAATTTCCAGGAAAAAATTTTGAAAAAAAGTAAGACAAGTCTGTGTATCTAGTAGAATAATATCTATATTTTGTTCCACTCGACATATAAACACAAGTTAACATACAAATTTGAGTTTTAAAAATTAGTTTTGAGATTGTAAAATTGCAATCTTATATACAAATAGAATATATTTTTTTATGCATTCCTATGCTAAAGTTTTATTTCAGTGTTTCTCAACCCTTAAGGGGGCGTGATATCTCTAAAAAGGAGGCGCGAGCATATTTAGAAATTGAAGGCAAAAGATTATTTAAAAAATATATTAATTTGCTAAAATAAAACAAGCAAAGCACATTGATATAATTAAATAAAATTAACAATTGCACTGATATAATACACACATAAATATACTTATTTTGCTATTTAGTACTGTACATTTTATTATTTGGTACTGGATAATATATTTTACAATTAAGTTAACAGTACTAAGTTAAGAACAAGTTTAATATTTACCAGTGACCTCAAGTGTTTGTCATATATAAAATTATATGCACAAATTAATACTTATCTCGCTAATTTGTACGGTTTATAAGTAATCTTTTAACTGCCGATTAAAAGTTACTTGATTCATTCCCCAAAGTCACCGTTTTACACTTTGATAGTGTATGTTATGAATTGGAGGGGTAGTGAAGGAATAAATAAGGAAATCCTCTGAAATGAGAAAATTCTTCAAAAACACTTTAAACGTCCATTTATTACATTCCAAAGCTTTTGGAATAATTTCACAGATAGCAGTGCACAGAAGAGATCGTACTTCAGAAAGACGTATATGTACGTCCAGGGCAGTTAACGCTGAGCGAGACGTTTATACACGCCGGTGAAACTTAAGAAAAAGTCGTATTGCAGCTTTAGTGTCAAAGTATAGTATTATTGAATTAAATACATTATGTTATTTGTGTGGAAAGTGGGGGGGGGGGATTATAGTTGAATAATGGGGCGCAAATCTTGAAAGTTTGAGAAGCACTGCTTTATGTAAGCACTGCTTCATTAGCACGTTGCATACGAAAATAAAATGTGTTATATATGATATATGGATATTTTCATGAGATGGATGTTCATATGACGTATGAATAATATTTGCATTAAAGAAAATAAGCGCTGTTATAAATATTGGCACCATGTTTAAAATGCAAGAAATAATTTTATATAGACAACTATGTTCAACCTAATTGAACTAATGAAATATTATTCTAGACTTTAAAATAATTCGTAAGTATGTTCAAATTTGTTTACTTCTTTTTTTATTTAGAGTTAAATTCAAATTAGCCCCTTTTTCTCTTAAAGCTTATGTAGACGAGAAGTATAGTGGTAACTAGCATGAGATAAACTTATTCTTTGAAAGAATGTAGTCGTTTTTCGAAGTAAAATTTTCTTCTAAGTATTTATCAAAATTCTTTTTTATTAAATCCCAAAAGATTGATAGTAAACTTTTTATTTGTTTTTTTCCAGCTGTTAATGATTTTGATATATTAAGAAAAATGACACTCACGGATTTCTTTTAAATAATATATTATGCTAATGTTTTTATGAATATTTATTTTTAATTATGATCAGACATTGCCCATCATTATTTTAATGAAAAATAATCACTTGTGTAAATACACACTCTCTTTTAGATAACGTGTGTGATTATGCATGTGGGGCATCTCTTTAAAGAAGCTCTCTTTTAAAGAGATGCCAAATTCCCCCAAGCTTTTTGGCTTGGGAAAATTTGAAGTATATGTTGTGGGTGTTAATTACAAACATAGTAAATATGTTGTTTTCTCTGAAATAGATATGCTACATTAATTTTTAATTACTATTTGAGCAACGTCTTTTTTCAATTCTTCTATAGTTCTTTTGTTATTTCATTTCATTGGAGTGTTTTAGAATAGAACATGATTTTTACCTTCAACGCAGTATGTAGATCAAGGTGAAATAAGCAATTCAAATGAAGAAAAAAAATTTAAGTAAAATAAAAAAAAGTTGAAGTATATAATAAGTGCAAATGAAATAATGTAAATAATAAACTATTCTGAGTGAGTGAATATTAACGTCATATATTCAGCTAGACGAGGACATTTGGCGACAGACCTCGAAATTTTGAACCATGATCAAATGACAAGGACGAGCTGGCACCCCCCTCCTAATTACCACACTACATCAACTGGAGGATGTTTTAGTTATCATCAAATTTAACGTTTATCACTCCCATACACGGATGGGTCTTCAGTGGTACTAGTCTCGAACTCATGAAACGACAGACACGAGTACGTTATCTTGATCACTAGGTTACCATGTCCTTATACACTATTAATATATAGCATTCGGTTTTTTAATTCTCCAAAAAATATACACAAAAGTAATATTTTTAAAAAACACGTGAAAGTAATTAGTATATAATATGTACATATTTACACTACTATATTCAATCCTATATACTAATTACATAAATAAATAATAAGTTTACAATAAAATCCGCGTTGGTCTCCACCATAGGACCTCTTTCAGTTAGGGGTCATGCAGTTTCAAGCATTTTGTCGTCCTGTACGGATACAGAACATAAGCGTCGCGACGCTTATGTTCTAAGGCAAACCAATCTTTGACCTCCCTTTATCCATCTGACAGCGAGGTTAGCGGTGGAATTCCCATGCCAATTTCCGGCTTATAAGTCCCCGTGTCAGGGGTGACTAGAGCCAATAGCCGAATAATAATTTCGGCTATTTCCAAGCAGAAATGATTCTGCCTCTCTTGTCACTTTTGTGGGAGTGACGTGTTTCACCTTTAAATAGAGTCCAAAAGAGTAAACCCGGAGACTCTTGATACGCTACGGAGCTTCACAGATGCTAGATAGACACTTCTACAAGCTTCAGCACTCTCCGTTGCCTCAACACACTCATCAATGGTCTCCCTATGATTGACTTCTAGATTCGCTTGGACTCACTCACACTTACTATGACCTATCAATTTTCCTATCAACGAGAATGTCAATGTCGTCCTAACGCAACCTTTCACATGAGTGATCGAGCCTTAGCATCAACATCGACAGCTCGACACCTTAGCAGTGCCTCAGCAAATCAAATGACTTGTTTTGAGAAATATCTGGTATTAAAGATAAAATCTTTTAAATACATTACCTGGAGCAAAGAATAATAATTTACACTCTAAAATAGAATCAATTAAAAAAGTTCCAGATACATTTTAACTATAATGATTATAATCAAACGTATTATTAATGCATATACTTCTGCATTTTTTCATTGAAAATTCAAAAATAATTCAAAATTATTTATGGAATGCGAAATTAAATATGAAACTAAAACCTTAGATAAGGAAAAAAATTCTAAATTTGTTCACTTTCTTAATAATTTTATTCTCCTTAAACTAAGATTTTCTCCTACAGGAACTTTACTAGTGTATAAATAAAAAAACGTGTTTTTACAACAGATAAGATTTTAATATAACATACAATTTACAATAATTTTCACATCGCTATAAGCATTTTAATGTTATACTTACGTAACGAGCCTGGAAAAATAATTTAAAGTAAGGAAATATCTCAAAGGGATTATTAATATACAAATACTTAAGATAATTAAAAATTTGAAATATGCATTCACTTCAGGAGTAGTTTTATCCTTTTCCTTTTTACACGCTTTGTAAATTTGTAAAAAGCGAAGAGTTAGAGACTTTTGTATATATATATATATATATATATATAACTATTGATAATTTTATTTTAAAATTATAATGATCAATTCAATTTGAGGAAAACAATTTTTGACAAAGAGGAAACATTTTAAAATTTTGCATCTTAAGATATGTATAAACACAATAAAATTATATCTATTTGTATACTTTTTGGCCTAATTCATACTTTTTATACCTAATTTTCCAATGATAGAGATCATTTAAAAATAATGTAAATCGTGTATCAGTTAATTCTAAGTGCTGTAAGTGAAGTGGAACTAAAAATTTGCAGCGTGAAAAAAAAATAATAAAGGAAACTGAAGCATTTAACCATAGGGTCATTAAAAGTGCCCTTAAGAGGACCGTCATCTCAATCCATCCCTTAACATTACGGATGTTCTGCACACAGCCATCTGAAATTTGTATTGTTTCAAATGTTATAAAAGCGTTTATCACGTTCTAAAGTGGTTGTTTATTTTACTAAAAGTTGGCTATACTAGACTGAATGATGAAGGAGATTCGAATAAAATATTTCATGAGAATTATTTCTTCATTTTTGAGCTTGAAAATGTCTTCAGTTTCAGCTTTTCAAAAGCTAAATGCGAGTAAGATATAAAACAATTTCGAATGGGGTTATTCTGATATTTTTGCTGGTAAAAGTGGTTCTAGTGACAATGAATTAGTTTCTTCTATAAATTCAGAGTTAGAAAGAATCAGCTAGTTTGGAGGATGAATGAAAATTCATAAAATTGTATTTTGTTCTCGGAATATCTCATCTACTCAACCCCGATTGGGTTTCATAGAAACTAAACTCACATTTCTTGGAAATGCAAACTTTTAAAAGAAAGCGCACTTTGGAAAAAGCGAAGAAAAAAACGTAGCGGTGGAA
The DNA here is from genome assembly GCA_019973975.1 of Trichonephila clavata. Taxonomy (NCBI): domain Eukaryota; kingdom Metazoa; phylum Arthropoda; class Arachnida; order Araneae; family Nephilidae; genus Trichonephila; species Trichonephila clavata. Next base: position 57,762 of record BMAO01036128.1, read on the forward strand.
TTAGATTCAAACGGTGGGAACCCAATGGCGTCAAGGTTAAAAAGAACAACTGACAACCAATTATTTCAAATTTGTTATAATAACTATTTAAAAATCAGTATTGTAATCACATAGCAGTTTCACTTCTTTTCAGACGGAACTCTGTTACTTTCTTCAATTACATAAAATGCAACAATGGAGCATAATAGAAACTTTACTCAGAGTGTATTAATTTTTTATATTAATTTAAATATAAATACAAATTATGTAATAGATCATATAGTTGGTGGTTGGTGTTTTTTATTTGAATCTTACGCATACAGGGTGTTTTAAAGAGTAGCACACAAACACTGCGCAGCTAGATTGGTGTTTGGGAGTACATAAAAATAGCCCAATTAACTGTAAATGTACAGGTAATACTTTTTTCACACATTAAATATGTTTATTTAAAATAGAAAATTGGTTTAGATACATATTTATATATCTATAATTAACAAACATTGGTGTCATTATGAGGTTTCATTCTCTTTCCCAGAAAAAAATTTTCAAAAAATTTCCAATGCCTTCAATAAATAAATTCTGAGTAAATATTAATAGCACAAGCAGTTCAACCAAAAAAATGCCCTTACTGTATTTGAAGTATGGAAATAGTCACAAGAGTCCAAAATAATAAAATTCGTTCTTGTAAAGATAAGTAATTTTGATTGAATAACTTCCTTTTTTTTCCTTTTAGTTTTATTGTATCTTAGAAAAGATGGAAATTACATTGAAAATTAAATCGCATTCTTCTAAACCAATAGAAAACAATATTGCTCTTAATTTAGTTCTTCCGCTGTGACCAAGATAAAAGACGATTTTAATTAAAAAAACTTATATTACTTTCAGATGAAATTATAAAGAAAAAGAAAAGAACGCTTTTTTAAAGGAAAATTTGATCCGATACTCTTCGGATAGAACACTGCAAGATGAATTCGTTAATAATGGATTTTTTGATTACGAAGTAGAGAGCACAAATAAAAATTTATAGCAACAATAAATTTAATACATATCTCAAAGTATATTAAAAAGAAATATATTTTGAAAACTTTAAGCTTTCATTAGAAAATATTTTGTTATCAACAGTGAACTTTTCTTTTTATTATTTCCATATGACTAATAAAATGTTTGCTTCATTATTTTCCCTGTCAGAATAATTCATATTTATATCATGAATTATATGTTGTCGTACTTTTCAATAATTTTCAACATTTACTGGTACATATGAATAGATTCTTGTATTTAAAAAAAATATTTGACGAATGTAATAAAGCAAATGAAATTATTTTATTGGAATGAAAAATTATAAAAGTTCTTATGAGATTATAAAATATTTAGACTTGTTCTTATATTTTTGAAATAATTTTTTTAGAATCTATATAATTCCAAAATAAATGCACCATTTTCCTTGAAAACTGTGCAAAAACATCTAAAACATTTCTATAATCATTAAATCATACCTTTTCTGAAATTTAATTTTAAATATTTAATCAAACTCATTACTCTGAGCCTGATTCAGCCTATTACAAACATGAAGGGAAATGTTTATAAGCCAATGCATTTACAATAGATGTAAAATATCTCAAGAGACAAAGAAGAAAATATAATTTGTATTTTAAGAGAATAAAGAATTTTAGTGAATATTTATTATTTTACAGAACCGACACTTCAAAATGTTGGTTATCATATTGCTTTAAAGTAACAGACTACGTTTTTCAAAATCGTATGAGGGAATATATTTTTTTATATTTTGTGTCACGTGTATTAGAATATAAATATAAAACTTTTTTAAGATCATTATTACTATAAAAATATGCTTAAATGTTCTGACAATTTTTTTTAAAAAAAATACAATTTCTCTATGTAGTTTCCTTTGACGGAAAATGTTTATACCGTGATGGTATTTTGCCTGTACATATGTGGCGCCACCACTCTTTTAGCCATATAGGTGGCGCTGCCATAGACTGTAACTAGTTTTGCATATTATAATTACCACTATTTTAATCTTATGGTTTTGTATATATGTTAATATTAATTCAATAAACTTAGCTTTGCTTGCACATCGTTGTTGCATGCTTGAGCAGAGGATGTGGGTTAGCATATACCCCACACATATCTAAGCTTTCTATACAGAACCTGAGCTATAAGATTTTTGACACTTGCATTATTCAGTGAATTTTTATTAAATTAAAGAATAACCGGTGTCTTTGGTTAAAACTTTTCTCTAATCTCTCTGATATATTAAAATATGAATTAATCCACTTCTAAATTTTAAATAGGAGTTAATATAAAGCTCCCCTAGTTCAGGCTCTGTACATATGTCTTTGCTATGTGTAGGAAAATTGTTAGTACAGTGCTCCTCAAACTTTCCACACTTGTGACCCAATTTTCAGTCATAATTTTCATCGCCCCTCCTTCATACAATAATGTTGTAATGAATGCAATAATCATGTATTTTGACGCTACGGCTACAATACGACTTTAATTATAAACAGTACAACAATTAGCAACATAAGTATTAAATTTTTTTTATGACAAGCCCATGGGAGTCAAGAGTAATTATTGAATTTGTTTTTAATTTAGTATTGACAATAATTATCAAATATTTTGTGCAGTACTGTTATATTTATGAGTATATTATACCAATGCGAATGTATACTATATTTATTTTTTTTGTCAATGTATTTTGTTTTACTTCCTTTTAGTACATTGATAATTATTTAAAATTTTTTATTTTTGACTTTTCGATATGCCCGTGTCCATAGCTTTAGCCCGTGTCTATAGCCGTGTCCATAGCTTTAGCCCGTGTCTATAGCCGTGTCCATAGCCCGTGTCCACATAGCTTTATCACGCCCCCTAAGGGGATACGTCCCACAGTTTGAGAAACTCAATATTGATAAATCAGACGTACTTTTCACAATCGAATAATGTTTTGAAAATATATCATTATTTATTCTTTTTTACATTAAATTACATTTAAAAAACATTTTCTTGTAACTTTTTCTTATAACTTTTTCTTTTGACAAATGTATATGTATACACTAATACAAGTGGCACTAAGTATCAAAAAAGTTTTTGTTTATACGCATTTTCAAAATCCCGGTTCCGAAGGTATTCAGGTACCATAACTAATTATTAAATTGGAATACGTAATCATTTTTTGTAATAATTTACATTAAGTAATTGAGATTTAGTAAAAGGATATCTATGAATAATGAATAATGCATTTTAAAATTTAACCGAAACACTATATGTCTATTATAATGAATCCATTAACTGATACACTATTTGTCTATTTTATATATATGCATCGTTATCTCTATGAATTGCATGTCTGTCATAGTTTTAAACTAAATGAAAATGCATAAATATTTCTGTACCTTTTATTAAGAATGAATTAACGTAATTCACTTTGGGCATTTATAACATTTAAACATTTGCAAATTAATTCAATGATTCATTGTTTTATCATGGCATGTAATAAATTCAAGCCCTTGTACAGCTACAAACTCGTTTTGCACAAGGGCTAATCACGTTAAATCGGTTGCTGTAGAAGTTCGGAGAGGGAGGTTCCATTTCAGATGTCAATCTTGTCATTTGGCCGTGGTTCTATACCAGGCCCATCAACGGAAACCTAGGTGTTGCTCTGCAATGCAATATTACTAAACACTCCCTAACATGAACCCGTAAGGTTATTACTCTGGACTAGTGGCACAATCTTTACAGATACAAGCTAGTGGAATTAAAACATTTTTTTTTGTCTAGTTCATTTCTAATCATTTACATTATCTCTACAAAGAAAGATATATTAAATGTTAAAGAAAATTTAAATTTTAATGAAACATAAAAGTATTTTTAATTCGAATACAAATTTGGCTAGCGAAATCAAAATAATAGTAATAATAAATTAAATAGCAAAATTCAAAAAAATGTCCACATGTGTAAGGTATAAGTGCATACAAAATAAATTATAAAGATTTTTTATACTGTATTTTAATATGCGTAATTTACTAAATTTTCAGGTATATAAATTCTTAATCTTGAATTAATATTGGTTTATTTTGTTGCAAGTACATTTTTTTAAAAATAATTTATATTACTCAAAAGTATAACCCCAAAGTTTTTATATTGGAAATTAAACAGCACCGTATAAGAATTTTCATGCTGAGACGTGAAATATTTGTTCTTTTGTTTACCTGTTAAGCATTTTCAATTTAAAACACTTCTATCAAGTCTATTTCTTAAAGGAGAGTTGCGAGTTGCTTAAGTACAAATACCTATTGATTACATAAAATAATAAAAAGTAAATTTTCGAATATTTTCTTGAAGAATTTTCAAAATTTATGAATAAATATTCCATATGTTACTATATTCAGTTACTCTTCCTGCAACCAAACCAAATAAATTACTTATTGTACGATGAGTGGTGATAATTTTTGACTTTATAAGGGAATTGTGCAGCGAAAGACATTCATATTTTCTTAAAGAAATGGAAGAATGAATGTAAGGAAAGAGAAGACAAGAACGTACCAAAGAGAATAATAAAACATCATAAACCAGAATATACTACAAATGTATTTTGATGTGAAGTATTCCGAATCAGTGAAATGTAAGCAATTAATTCATCGCATTCAGAATATGATTTACATCTGAAACAAGGAAGAGAGGTTCTCTCCTTGTAAAGACTTTATCGTTGCTTTTTTATGATGAAAAAGATGAATAGAAGGGATAGTGTAACTAACTTTATTGCGAAAAATGTTGTTAGTCAAAAGGGCTAGATAAAATATACGAGACCTTACTTTTTCAATACTTTAGCTATAATGTAAGAGAACTTTATTAACTAGTAATGGTTAGTATAAAGATTAAGTTACTAAAATAATCAATATATAAATGCAAATAATTATTATATTGTATTGACCTGTTGATACAGGAATTTGTGTTTAAGAATGATAAATGCAAATATCAAACTCTAAATGTGTGTATTCGGTCAATAACTTTTATTCAATATATTCCTTGTAGATTAAATATAAATTACTTAGTTCGTAAAATGTACCAGATTATTTACTATTGTCTCTTGTTGACAAGAAATATTCTTCATAATTTTTTTAAGGTATTGGAAAACGATATGAATATAGTTAAATAATTAAATATCATATTGTTACTGAAGCAATTATAAATATATAATTCTAAACATATATGTACTTTTAGAAATAAAGTATTGATAACGGATGATCCAGTTTCATCATTTCTGATTGGATTTAGTTGTGCATTCACAATTACATTATTTTTTAATAAGTTTACATCTCATAGTTATTTTATTTGGTACGTTTTTCCTAAAAATAAATTAAGTAGCATTTTAAGTTAAATGATCAGTTCTTATTTGAGTTAACAAAGATCAAATTAAAAAAAAAATATTAAAAAAGTTAACACTTGATCTTCAAAATGATATATAAAAATATGCTGAAAAAATTATGAATATCCATTGCTCTAAGCAAATGATAAAAACCTTTTTTAATCAAAATTTGAATCTGCAACTTTTGATAAAAAGTAATTTTTATTTTTTAATGTATGCTAAAATTTAATTAGTTTGAAAAATAATGAGTGAGGAAATGACAAAGAGGACTGAATTTTGAAGATTTTATTTATACCTAAAAAAAACCTAATTCATATAAAAATAATGTTCAATAAAGCTTTAAAGGCTTTATTAAATAATATTACGCATTGCGATTTTCAAAAATTCAGGTTTTACAAGGAAAGAAAAAATAAATTTAAAATTTCATCAAACTATAGTAAAAAACTTCCCATATATTGATCCATTCTAATTTAAAGAGGATAACTCATGTATTCAATATTTTAACTGTAAAAAATTTGTATTTATTCATGATTGTTCGTATTATTCATATTTTGACTTTTTGTTTTATCAAAGCTTTTATATTACATCGTTTTCCTTTCCCAAAGACAAACATTAAGTATTAGTAGTAAATTTGAAACATATTAATATTAGAGAGAAGAATATTAACTAAAATTTATGGAATGTATGTCCTTTTAATAAGCTTCAAAAGTTCCAAAAAATATTATTAATCCATTTATGTGAGAGAAAAATATTTAAGTTAATACATTTAACTATAAAATGTTTCTTATAAGTATAATATATCTCGCTTTTATGATAAAATTTAAAGATATGTTTAATCTCGCAATTATTTTTTCAAAATAATACTTTTCAATAATGTAATCTCAGAGTTTTCGTGCAATCCCTTAATCCATATTAAATATATAAAAATCTTTTTAAAAAAAAAAATCAAAACTGTTTTCTGAGAAAATCCATAAAAATTGAATATGTGTTTTTGAATCTAAAAGGCATGGAAAGAAACCATTACAAAAAATAAACTCTAATATAATAATAGTTTTCTCTCTTAGATAAAAGATCAAACAAAAATAAAGTTTCTAATATGAAGTATCAAAGTAAGAAGCTGCATTTTCTAATTGTTTTCTGAGAGGACTTTTTTTTCAATTACAATTTAAATTTAATGTTTCGTGCAGTTAAAGTTCGAACAACTTTAAATTGTTTTCTTTAAAAAAAATTTTAAAAAATATTTTTTCTATAGAATTTTATATTAACTTTTTATACTTCTATATGTAACGTTGCTTTGGCATTTTAAATTTTTAAACTTTTTACCACATTGCCTTCAATTCAAATTTTTAAACTAATTATAATCTCTTACATCAGAAGAAAAATGTTTCCTTTATGTTTCTTACATGCATCGCTTTTCAATATTACTAACATTTAATAAATAATTTTTGTCATGAACAATTTTATGAATTTGAATATTTATTTATTGTTGTAATTGTGTGTGTGTGTGTGTTTACTAGACACAATGCAGAATAAATATTTATTTTTTTGGGCACACAAACAATTAATGTCACAAACACATAATTTTTAATAACACTCATTAATACCGAACCAAAATAAAAATATTTCAAATATATTTTTGGAGTTAAGTGGCTAAAAGTAACATTTCAAATTTCAGAGGAGTCAAATATTTTCACCCACATTTGCAAATTGACTGATCTTAATTAACTACTGAGAATAAGTAGTTATTTCCTCTATCAGCTTATAACTTCCCTAAATAAAAGTTAATTAAGTTTATTAGAGTTCCAACAATAACTCGGAATTGAATTCTGGAAGCTTCAATTGAATTGAGTTGCCATCTTCATAACTTGATAGAACAGCCTGATGAATTGTTTCCCTGGCTCCTTCTTGATGCCTGAGGCATAGCTGTGTTTATTTACGTGATTAAAACTAAACCAGAATGTTAATAGAGTAAGAATATGTCAATCTTTTGTTCCTTCAAACTTCTGGGCTCTTTTGAAAGTTTTAAGTTCAAGTATTGAGTTAACAGTTTGAAAGACGTTAACTTTTCAGGAATATATTAGAGATATGGCATTTTCGTTCATATGTTGTCACCGTGAAGGATAAGCAAATTATTTTAGAATATGAATTGCTTTTACACAAACTTTTAAAAGAATGATAAAGAAATATTTCCATTACTTTTTTTCATGAAAATAATTCTGAACGCATTAATTCTCAACTAAAGAATATATATATATATATATATATATATGTGTGTGTGTGTGTTTTATTTTAAGGTAACTGGGACGTCTGCGACAAGGAAAAATGAACTTTTCAAAGGTGCCTGACTATTGCAAAAACTCCAATTTTGATTAATATGGCGACATTTTTTAATTCAAATTTTATATAGTTGAATATTTTTTTTTCTTTAAATACCTGACTTTTGTTTGTACTTCAATTATTTATGAAGTTATAGCAGTTTTTATGTCAAGTGTGAACAACAAAAACAAACTGAAAGTTAGCTATCGAAAATGAAGGTGTTTAAACATTTTCTTACACTTTTTTATTGTTTTATTTAATTTATTTAAAAAAATATTAATTATATAAAAATTAATGAGGAGACATGGTGATATTTTTTAAAAAATAGTTTATTAGTTCTTAGTAAAATTTGGTTACAAAATTCGTACATTTGTTGTCATATTCGATTTTCTTATGCCCTTGAATCTCGATATTTTATTTCATATTTAACTTCTTTTTTTGTTATATTTGATAAAAATACTGTCTTTTTTAATAGAAAATATTAATTAATTATATCTGGGAGGTCTAAGAAGCACCGATTTAATGAAAATGGCTTCATCATTGGTGCTTACAGTAATGAAAATGTTGATGCAACTTTAAATATCCGTATCAATATGTAGTATTGTATTATATTCTTTTAATCAATCAAGTTTATACTTCTCTTTTTCTGTCGTTTTCTGGAAAGTATTTTTCCTCTGTTAAAAAAATGCAAATTGCAAATTAATAAAAAAAATTGAGTACTTTTTAATAATTAAGTAATTTTAATAATTATTTTTATAATTTTTATAAAATGTTTCTGATTTTTGGCTGCAGTTTACGTAAACATGACTATAGTTTATACATTTATGAAAGATCAAGTTTACAACAGTTTTATTAATTGAAAGGTTTTTCAAAAACATTTGACATGTTCTGAAACAAATGAAAATTATGTTAATTCTTAAGATATCTTACACATTAGACGCAGGTGTAGTTTTGCTATTAATTTTCCAACAGAAAGCAAAATGCAACAAAAGAAAAAATAAACAATTAGAATAAAGCTTACTCAGTCAGTTTCTAAGCTTAAATATGTCTTTTCTTGCGTATTTGCAGGGTTTAAATGATGTGAAACACCAATAGTCAAATATTGTAGTGAATTTCAATTTAAAGGAGTTTTAATACGTAATTTTTACTTTCAGAGATTTATAGTTTTCTATCTTAAAACTAGATATTGCATAGTTCAACCAAGATATGACTGAAGGATATTTTAGCATAAGCAACAAAAACTGGGTTCTTCAGAAATATTTCCCTCATCACCGAACAAATATATTTTTAAAACCGTATTTTAAAACAAAATATTACCATAAATATTAAGAACATTTTTCTATGCCATATTTGATAATAATAATTTCGAAAAATATGACTTTCCATGTGAGTAATTTTCCTAATTAGGTAAAAAAAAAATCATTTCGTTTGAATTTAAAAATATTTCAAATAAAAGAAAACACTTTTGAACAATTATAAGTTTTAAAATCTGAGTTTTCCTGATGAAACATTTAAATCAACCTGTTTTTTAATGTAAAGAAACGATGTCTGTTTTTGACTGTTTTGAACGTAAAAAATAGTGATAGCCGAATAGTAATGATCCGGAAATCGTTGAAGGAATAACATCAATTTAGTTATGAATTCGTGTCCAGTGCCACTGAATAACCAAATGGAGAAGCTGATAAACTTGAAACCCATCCAGATTCAAAGTCCTCACGATGACATTTTTAGGAAGTTGGACTGTGTCGAATACTAGTTTATGTGTCAACAATCACTTGATTGAGGTTCAAAATTACAAGGTGCTTCGCCAATAGTCCACTTGTTGCTTTGAAGAGAGGTGCTAGCAAAAAAAAAATCAGTAAATCAATCAAATATTAATATAATTTTCAACCAAGCTACTCTTAAAAATACTCCTTTAAACTAAATAAATGATTCAGCATAACTCAATTTAAGTCATTATTCCATCGTGCTAAAATTAATTCAAAAATTTTTTAGCAGACATTAAGGAAATGCTTACTTAAGGAAAAAACAAATAATGCTTTATACATTTTATTCATTATCAGTAATGTGACTTTTAGGTAAGATTATTTGACAGTTAATTTTCCAACATATCATTTGCAACAGGTTTTACCAGCACTACTTTGAAAGAAACTATTCAAGACAGTCAATAATTTGTAATTTCCTTAACGGATTCCAAAATTTTCAATTATGTCCTGAGTAATGATGGAGGAGGTATACAAAGAAAACTATCCATCAAAATATTTAAGTGTGGTCACACCCCTTACCGATGTGTTTATGTTCGGTAAAGTTAAACGTTTATGCTATCACGCGAAATTGAAATTGCGTGATATAATTTAGGATAATATAATACTTTGAAATATGCATTTTCCCCTTCTTATTTTTCTTCTTTAGTTAAACACATGTTTAACAAGTGAAAAATGCGCAGTAAATGTATAAAAAGTGTAGTGTGAAAGAGACTAAAAATGTGCTGTAAATGTATCAAAACAAGCATATTAATTATAATTTAATACAAGAAATGAACTATATAGTGAATGAAGGATCCTTTCTCTATGTACCACTACGCTCTATCAATAGTAATCGTAGTAAATTGTTGTAAACTGTTTGCTAACAGGTTCGTACCACATAGAATTTAACACTTACTGTTGATAATTTGTGTGGTATATTTATATAAATGTGTATAATTATCATTGTATTCCTGATTGTGTGATTAGCATCAAAAAATGTTAATTAAAATATTTATAGAGTCGTGAATTTGTCATTAAAATAAATAACTTTGTAAAAACCTATGCATTTTGAATAGAGAATAGAACATTACAGGGATGCAGCAAAATTATTTTCACAAGATAGTAAACTATTCAAACAGCACATTTACAGAATTCTTCTTATCTGATATATAATTTTTTTAAGTATAATATTCTAAGAAACTATGAAACTCTTAGGAACTAGAATAATCCTAAAAGTTATTCCTTTTTTAATAATTTAATTTTAAGTATTTATATGACTGATTTGTGCCAGAAATCATGACAAATTTTAGGAATGAATGAATTTCATAAAATAAAATCTGATACTCAAGATAGAAGGTGTTCAATCAAAAAAAGTTTATGAATGAATAGTTTACAATTATGCAATGAACTCAAAAACACAGTCGATGAGTTGAGTTTAATAACCAGGATTAGTGCTTACATTTTTTTCATCAACTGCATAGTTTGTTAATTTTTGATAGTTTTTATTTGAATTTATTTTATTATTTTTAAATAATTTAAAATAACTTCTGAATAATGTTAACAAAATATTATTGAGAAAAAAACTGAAACTATTTTTCATAAGTAAATTCATTTATTCTTCAAATTTGCATGGCAGTTTAAAAAGATAATTGTTAAAAAGTTGATTGAAGTTTTTTTGCAATCCCTATCAATAATTATTGATTATATTAAATTAAAATACTATCTTATTTGATTCTAAAAATAAAATTTTCTGTAAATATTAATCATAAAGTGTTTCTATGTTATTAAACTTATTTTTAACCGCTTTAATTTTCTTAACAATAATTTTCTTAAACATTAAGATTTCTACCAATTATTTTTGTATTATTAATTTAAACATCATTTATACGCTGCTCTTATTATGAACATTATTTTAATGTTTTTCATTTCAGTCTCTTTTCTCATATTAAAAGTTTTAAAAAATTTAAAAAAATAAAGAAATTCGAAAGAAATATTTTTAAAAAATTCATTTAATTTATTTATTTTAAAATTTATTTTCGAAGATGAATCAATGTAAATATTTGTCTAAGACTAAATATGTTTACATGTTATTCATATTCCAACAGTCATTACAAACAATTAACTCGAATGTGTTACTAATTCTTAATTATAAGTTATTATTCAAAACTTTAAATAAACTTTAATCCCTAAGTTAATAACTTAAACGAGTCATAAAAGTAAAAATATGTATCGGTAAACAGTGTATGACTAGATTAAAAGACATAGAACAAACAAAACCTCTCCATTTTGTTGAATTTTGATGGCATTTAAGAAACTTTTTAAAATTCCTTGTGAAAAAAAGTCTTTACAAAGGATACATTCTTCAAATATATTTTCACTTATCCTAACTTAAATAACCCATCCTAAAATAATTGTATTTTTAAAATGTATTATATATATATATATATATATATATATATAATGTTTTTTTATTAAAATAAAAATTTATACTTACTAATCCTATTTCTCTACACTGAGATTAAGTTAAATGAAAAACCAGAAGAGATAATTAAAGTAGTTCTTAAAATTTAGACTCTTTAAGAGCTTTGTAATAATTTAAATGTAAATATTTAAAGTTTATAATTGAAAATATGTTCTGTTAGAAATTTTTATATTGATTACTTATTTTGTTAGAAATGTATTTCTTCTATTTTAATAAATTTCAGTTCTGTTGTAGAGGATACTAAAATGTTTATTTTACTCTTCATATTTGACTTATTCAAATTTACTGAATTTTTACTATTAATTACTAATAAATTAATTTACTATTGATTACACTTTTACTATAAATTACTACAATTAATTACTGCTAATTTTTCCAAATTTATTCTGTAAACCCAAGCACAACCCAAACACAACCATAGATTGATAATAACACCAACATTGAGGTTAAACAGAGAAAAGGAAATGCAATCGCACAAATCCAAGGTCCTTAGTACTGTTTAGTACCAAAATATGTACAAACTTTTTTGCAATGTTAATTATTAAAAATATCATAAAATTAATAAACAGCAGGGGGAAGCAAAAATTTTACAGGTACAGCAAACAAGGTTTTAATAGTGTATTCAGGATTTCTTGCTGTTCATAGTACAGCTAAGATTAATCAGGAGAATAAAATGAAATAGAACATTTTACGGAAGGTAAATATCTTTAAAATAGGCTAGCACAGTAAAAATAGTATCTTTAAAAACATTAGGCCTTGCAAGATGGGTAGCAATCAGCATGCATTATTACAAACCACACAAATTATATAAAAAATATAATCAAACAAAAATTACACAAGTAAATAAATTGGTGGCTAGGCTTTAGTATTACGCATTCACTTTGGAGGGCTAAATCTATTTGATTTTGATATCAAGACACATTATGTTGTCGGTGACAAAGAAAGTTAAGCTTATAACTATATCATCGCCTGATTATCAATACACTTTAACGGTACATTTTGCCCACTTCCATCCATATAGAATGACCATTTATTCTAAAAAAGTTGTCCTAAAAATATATCCTTTTATTTGAAAAAACGGAAAAGGATAAAATACTAAATAATAACGATTCACGTTTTATGACATCGAAAATCTACTATTATCATATTTGTGTTGCCAAACCGAAAAATGAAGTTTAGAATGAATATTTTCTTAGGACGTTTCTTCAAAAAACAAATGTAATTAAACCACAAACAGTTCAAAAAACGAATAAATACAACCATAATAAGTATATTTACAATAAAAGTACTAAAATCATCCAAGAACCTGTTCGAAACGTTAATTTTTGCAAAGTTAAGACTTTGTACGTCTGATGACGTCATTTCTCCATTTAACTGAAAAATTGCTTAAAAATTGAATTTTTAAAAAAAATCTAAAGTGAATTTTGAAACAAAAAACTCTTTGAGGTTAATAGCATAATCACTTACTGCTTCTACGTGCTAAGTTTCACACTTCTGCGTTGCTTAATTTATGCGGAATAGCTGAAACTCACAAACTCTTTATTTTTATTAGTGTAGATTTACTGAAAGGAAGCAAAACAAAATACATTCTGTATAGTAAAAAATAAAATACGCATTTACTCTGATATAATATACTTATAAATGTATCAGTAGTGCACATATATTTAATAATTAATTTAACAATACCAAATTAAGAACAAGTTTACTAATTACCACTGACTCAGTGGACTTGTCATATATAAAATTATGTAAAAAAAATTAATACTTATCTTGATAATGTCTACGGTTTTTAATTTAATTCGTATTGTGGATTTACGTCAAAGTATATTTCTATTGGATTCAAAGTACATTTCTATTGTACATTTCTATTCTATCTATATTGTTATTGTTTGGATGGAGGATGGGGGAGGGGGAGGCAAGAAGAAAATTATGTCTGGAAATTGGGTCACAAGTATTCAAAGCTTGAGAAGCACTGAGATACGTAAAACTCAAATGACACATGTGACCGGTGAATATGGTGGAGGTCGTAGAATATGTAAACCAAGCCCCAATAACTCTATTAAAGACATAAAATGCTGCGGATTGCACTGAAAAACTAGGACCCCTTCCAATTAATTTGGTTTTTTTTCTATATGTTTTTGATCAACATTGTTTATTAGGAACAATAATCTTCTGAATGTATTGACTCTCTTTAGGTAAAAGCTCATAATGGAGGATTTCTTTCTAATTCCACCAAACATAGAACATGACTATCTTTGAATGAAAATTGAATTTGATGTGATTAAAGGTGGCTCATTTCGCTTTCCATAAGACTAATATTGTTAAACAGAATTACTATAATTTAGTCATTTTTCACCCACCGTCACTAGATGCTTCAAATTTTGCGTCTCTAAAACGTACCGCAAATGAAAATGTGATCCATCAGACTTTTCTCCGTTAAATTGTAGATAATTTTCATCAAGATGGTTTATATATAGCCAAGCTTCTTAAAATGCTAGTAGACGGCGGGTTTTGATATTTATAATATTATTCTTTATCAGTGTTTTAATATGATCTTCATCTGTGGTGGAGGGCCTACCTGGACGTTCTTAATATCTTCAGGGTTAAAATTGACAACTTGAAACATAGTGAATTATTTCCACATATCTTGTTTGCAACTTGTATAGCATTTTTGCATTTTCATTAAAAGAAAAGCATTCAATGCTTAAATTCCCGTTTTTGGCTTTCATATTCAGTAATTATCTATAATTAATTAGTTATTTATTGCTATTAGTTATTTTTAGTGTTATTTAACAATGATTATTTGGTTATTTTGGTTATGATAGTTTAATTATATAATTAATGTATTATAACCAAACCTTTTTCTCCGTTCAAGTTTAAAGTACGATCTTTTAGTATGATTACATATGTAATTTTTAAATCATTATTGTATGGTCAAACTTGTCCCTATGTCAGTGCTTCTCAAACTTTCACTATTGGCGACCCAATTTTCAAACATAATTATTATAGCGCAATTCTTATACAATAATAATGTATTGAAATCAATAATAAAGCGTTTGGCACTAAAAATACAATGCGAACTTAATTATATTCCGTACAAACTAACAGGATACGTATTAAATTTTATACATGTTAATTTTAAATAATATATATATTAAGTAAATTATTTTAAAGTTATTTTTTTACTTTCTCTAATTTTTAAATTGAAGCAGATTACAAAATGATATTTAATTAAAGAAATATTTCCTCTATCATCCATTTTCAAAAGTAGAAATGTAATTAGAAAAATAGTCTACGGTATATGTTGCTCTCTATCATATCCATCACATCTAGCATTCTCGCGAACGTCTGCGGGAATCCGGGAAACTTATCGGACGTCTGCGCAAAACATGTAAAAAGGCTGGACCTCGTAGAGTTTCAGTTAGTCTTGGTAGAATCTATACTTATATAGCTACCAAATCTACCTAGAATGTATATTTTATAATTTGTGTTTTCGTTGTAATTCTCGAAATAAAGTATTTACGGCGATAGATTAACAAAAATATGGATAAAATTTTAAGCCGTAGGCGATAATAAAGCATCAACAAGTGCAGAGATGAGCATAGTTCCGAAAATTAATTAAGTAGGTATTCTCAAACATATTTAAATTTTCGATTTACCACTTCTAAAGTAAATGGAGAAGAAAAGCCCCTGTGTGTGTTATTTGTTCAAAAATATATTGGTAGCAGGCAGTATGAAACCTAATAAACTTAAAAGACCTTTGAAAACGCTTCATGGGGAGTAAGTACATTAACAAGCTTCGAGAATTCTTTGAATTAAAATTAAACCATATGAAAAACAAAAAGCATTTTTTAAAAAAAAACTTTTGTCAGTGAATGGCAAAGCTTTATATACTTACTTCTTATAAAGTATCATACAAAATACCAAATGTATACGCCTTACACTATTGTTGAAGAGAACTTATTTTGCCAGCAGCAATTGAGATCGTAGAAACCATGTTGGAGACAATTTTCCCAAAGAGTTGCTGTCCATAGACTGCAACTCTTTTGCAAAATCAACTGTTTTTTTCAGCCTCACAGAATTAGAATTGATATTAAATAATGAAAAGAATGTTAAATTCCGCTTAAGAATTATTGTATTATTTTTAATATTTAAAGCGATATGACTCCATAATGCTTAAACCCGGGAACAGGGGCTCACCCGATACTAACGTTAATGGACGCGCTTGGTCACTGAGTCACCTCACTCCTTTTTATAATTATTTTTATTGTACACGAAAAAAATCACAATTCTATTGAATAATTTATTTAAGAGAAAGCATACTTACCTACTTTCAAAGACTTTTCAAATTTTGTTTGATAATTGGAGAAAAAATCCAATAAAACTAAACTGAAGTGTTTTAAATGTGCGAGACCTTAATAAAGGACGGAAAACACAGTCACATTTCACTAAC
Source organism: Trichonephila clavata (assembly GCA_019973975.1). Classification (NCBI taxonomy): domain Eukaryota; kingdom Metazoa; phylum Arthropoda; class Arachnida; order Araneae; family Nephilidae; genus Trichonephila; species Trichonephila clavata. The sequence goes on from BMAO01036128.1 coordinate 74,126, forward strand.
ATTATAGGAATGCCCTTTTCAGGCATTTTCATTTTCCTATCATGTTCATTACTTTTTCTAAGATTTAGTAAAGAAACGTTTTCCCTTTAAAAAAGAGGAAGATATGTGACAAATACATTTTGGTTCCTCTGAAGACTGTCATATAGGAGGATATTATCAAGGTCATTGGTAACAAATACAGTTTTTCCGGAATTAATGATTTCGTGAGCCTGGGGTTGCTTCGCGCGACCATTCCCGAGTTGAAAGTGATTCAATGTAAAAATATGGATGTTAGTTTTAAAAAAGAATTATGTAAAACGTTTTTCATTATTCCTTATATGTTTAAAAATGCTCGTAAAAATATCTCCTAAATAATCGTTCAATAATTTGTGTTCTTTTCGAAATATTATAAAACTCACATGGAATAAAGCGCAACAGAAGCACATTATTTACAACTTCCCTAAATGACAGTGATGAATTTTTTATCTTCTTACACTTTTTCTTTGGGTCAGGATTTTGTTTTTTTCTCTAAAAGAGTAGTATTTTAGGTTTAAAAAGAAAACTTAACTAAGAAAATATATCAACATGGGATTACAGCACAAATCAAGCAAAATGTTTTTTATTTGATTATAGGATCAAAGAGAGCTTGGAGAGAACGTAATATTGCCAGGTGATTTTTCTAAATTATATCAGTGTAAATGTGTAATTTTGAAAACGTCAGAAAATATTGTGTTTTGATTTATTTTAGTAAATAATTTTTTTTTGAAACTTTTATTTTCGATATGCTCGTGCCCACCTTGTAGGGTTATCCCGTCCCCCTAGGGGGGGGGTCCCCACAGGTTGAGAAATGCTGCCTTATGCCGTCAACCAATAACTGCCAGCATAATATATACAAATAGTTGAAATTGCTTTATGTACAAATTTTACCGCTTTGTAGCGCGGTTCTTCAATGCTGTCTCAGATTGGTAACTACTATAACTGATTTGAAGGACATAATATTCCTTTTACTTTGGTATAGTTGTGACTTAATGCCTTATTTTTCTCTTGCCTTTGAAGATATTTTTTTTTTGAGATTGCATTCTGACTCTTTTAATGCGGGTTTTTTTTTTGCATGATAATTTTTCTGTAACAAATGATAAATTAGGTGTTATGGTTTTTAAAATACATATATATACCTATCATTTTTCTTCATTTTTATGATTGAAAACGGGGAAATGAAACTCTCCCTAATTCAAATAATAATATAACCTCTTAACTCACACATATTGAGTTAAATATATATACTAGTATTTGAAATATTTCCTCATTTTTTCTGAACTTACTGTATTTTTTTCTGAAATCTGTTATCTTCGAGTATTAAATAATAAAACTTAAAATTCAAGTTTCTCTTTCCGACTGAAAAAACTGATGCAATATGCTGTCATATTTTGAAACTATAATCATACAGAAAACACTTTCAATATTTAACATATTTTTAATTTTTATTTCAATAAATCTATTTTGTGCTTCTTATATTCCTTCCATCTTCTATAATTTAATGATAAACAGAATTTTAATTAAAATGAACAAGTCCTTATTAATTGAATTTTTCTGACATTTATGATATAGGACACTATATAAATCCGTTTCTGTGCGTTATAATTACTTTAAATTAAATCTATGTATTAGTATTCTTATGCTTTAAGAGATATATATAGTTTCAGTTGTGTCCATTGAAAATAGATTCAGGTAAAATCAGCTTTAAAACAAATCATGTGATCTTTTCATAAGATTCAAAACAGACACAAAACAAACCAAGGCTCTTAAAAATATAAATAATGCATTTAAACAAACCTCAATTAATAGTTTAACCATAAACACTTGTAAATGCGGTGTTAAGACATATACAACAAACCTTTGTTTGTTAGGAAAACAGTTCTTGTGATTTACCATCCTAAAAGTTAATTGCCAGTAAAAAATCGCCAGTTAAAAGTGTTCTTTTAGCTCAATGGGAATTATTTACTTTTCGAATCCTTTATTGAAGCAAAGCTGAATTTCGTATAATGTACAGTACACGTTTTACATCGGTCTGGTGCATGTGATCTAATATTTGCTCAACACGTTATACTGAGATCAATATCAGACTAAGCTTAAGATCTAAGACAGACGAAAGAAATTTAAACGTTGGATCTAGACGTAAAAATTAACCAGCTCAAATATTTACCTTCAGTCTTTGAGAATGGTATTGGCGAAGAGCATCGTAACACCATTGTCATAAAAAATGCAGATTAAATTACGTATTTTAAATTCATTGACTTAGAATACGGAAGGCCGTTCTCTTTTCAGAAGCACTTTGAATTAATTCAATGAACAAGGGGAACCGTTGTTGATAATATTCAGAATTTCCTCGAATAACTTCTAAAAGCCATACTTTACAAAATTTGAATCAATATTAATCAAATAAAATATAAGGTATTTATCTAAATTTCATCACATAAATTATATACAAGGAAAATTTAAATGTATAATGTACACATATCTATACCATATATATATATATATATATGATATATGAATAAAATAAATGGTGCAAATATCCTAGTAAGATTGCATAAAAACAGAAATTACAGAATCTGAGATGCTGAGCTCTCAAAATTGAAAATACCGAAAGAGTCATTGGACTACAATGGTGAAATGTTATGATTTCTAAAGCTGTAATTGATTTAGGATAGTGAAATAAGGATAAGTAATGCTATATGAATCCATCTTCTCCGTTTAGCAGAAATTTTCAACATAATAGAAAAGCAGAACCCTACTGAAAATTATGCCTATATCTATTTACCCGTAGGAGGAACACAAAGCGTGAAAATAAAATGAATGTATGAATAATGATAATAAAAATATTTATATAGAGAGATGAATATTAAAAGAAAATTTCAAAATAGTGAAGCAAGAAAAACTCTTGCATATATTTATGCTGACCAATATGTTTTTAAGACTATGCGCCAAAATTGGTATTCGCGCACTAAGTGAACCGTGTCTAGTGTTGATGCATAGAAGCAAAAAAGTGAGGCACCACATAAATACATTTTTGTAACTAAATTAAGCGTAGGTATCTTAATAATAAGCTGAAATAATATAGGCTAAATAACATTAAAATATATTTAAAAATGAGTTTAATTTGATAGTTATATTCCTGGCAATATTGTCAGAAATTTTTATAAATATCATGTTTTAATTCATTGCCAACAACTAAATCATACATAGCTTCGATGTCTCTAGATATACGGGTTGGACAGTTGGCCAGTTAAAGAAGGAAATCCACTTTTAAGGAATTTGCAAATTTTATCACGGTTATAATACTTACAAATAATGTACAGTTTAATTATGCTTCGATAATACATGAACGCCGTTTGATGATGCGATCTGTCTTGCTCGTCTCTCTGCAGAAGTTTGTCTATAAACACGAGGCATTCAGACATCTCAAACAGTAATTGAGAATTTTAAATCTATTCTGAAACTTGGATTTTGTAACTGATTTTGAACATTTATGTGATTTGTTTATTCTTTTACAATAAAAATTCCGTTCAAACACACAGAAAGTTAGAAAATTAATATCACTTCCATATAACTTACAAAAACGTTTTTTTTTTTAAATCTAAATTACGTTTTTTTTTTTCAATATTAGAGAATTCGTATATACGCTGACCTCCCAAGTTCAACTTTAAAAAAATTCTGAAAACTCTCAGCTTGTACACCTAAACATACGGTAAAAATATAGACGGTATTTATCATGTTATTTAAAAATTAAATTTTTAGTATAAAACTTTAAAGAGTAAACTGAAATTTTAATAAAAAGTAATATAGTTCGCGAATCAAACAATGGAATTTATTTTTCTTGCTGAAATTATACATTACAACTCACTACGATTATCTTTTCGTTCCAAAGTTATACTAGCAATGTTAGCAAATCACATTCCTGTTTTCTATTTTATGCAAATTTTAGATGGAAACATTGTTTGACCCACAAAATAACTAAGAAAGTCAAATAAAAAAACAATTTCCGTTATAAATGTAGTTTTTTCTGCCAATGTGTAATTCTTAATAATTTGAATGTATTTAAATTATTTGTAGAATTTCAAATTATGTATAAAATGTTATAAATCATCAATCGATTGATGAAAATTTTGCTAAATTGCATGTTAAAATATTGCATGAGAGCTTTACTTTTATCCAGTTAATTGTAGTATAAGTTTATCTCTGCTATAGCATATTTGTATAGAAAGGATAAACTTGTATAGCGTTTACCTTTATTACAGTACTGCAACAGTATTTAAAAAGGGATCAGATACAATTTATTGATAACGGTTGGTAATAAAATACTTTTTTAAAATTATTCATATACTTTTTTTTATGAATTTTTATGGTATATCTTCTTTTTTTATAATTTTTATTCATACATCAAAATGAAGAACACACATACTAAACTAAATTTAAACACAGAAAATGTTTATTGATTTTGAATTTCCAAAATTTTAACTCCAGAATTTTAATAACCAGAATTTAAGAGAAAAAAGTATATATGTTGTTTTTTTCCCTTCAATATAGAAATCATTCCCAATAAAAAATTAAAACATGCAAGTAGTTTAATTCAAAAATTTCGTTGGGGTTCTTTTTGCACAACCTCTTCCTATAGAATACATTTTAAATAATAATTCTCTTTTTAAGAACATGAATCATTTTACATGTCATTTTTAATAATGTTATACAACAGTTCATCGTTCCATATTTATAATTTATTTCAAAATAGTACTTAAAATATTTTATCTTAGCTTTTAATGTTTACCTTTTAATTTCAACGGTTTTTATATCAACTTTATTAAGAGGTTTATGCTTTGGAAATTTTAATGTCATTATTTGAGCCAAGGGTTCTCTGCTCTGCCAAGTTCCTTTAGGATTTCTATAAACATATTTTAACAATCCTTGTGAATTTGCTTGAGAAAAATACATAAACTCAATTATTTTATGTTTATTGGGAATTAATTATATTTTCTGTTTCATAATGTGATAAATACATGTGATAAATATTGATCTAGGGGATTTATTTACATCTTTGAGTTACGATGATTTATCTTCAAACTTGGGTGCCCTAAGGAATTTAACATATTACTTGAACTATATATAGTAACTTTAATACATTTGATATTTTTTTTACATATAAATTTATTGAAATTTATTATTTTTAATTTTTAAAGAGGTCTTATTGTATATAATATTTATAAATATATAATTTTCAGAAAATGTAAGTTTATAAATTATCTACTATGCATTTAAAAATAGTTCTTTCACGTGAGTGTTCATGGTCAGACTTTTGGTATGAAAAGTAACCCACGGGTAATGTAAATTTAGTAATGGCTGATAAAAAATTATCCGTAACATCTATTTTATTGGAAATTGCACTAAAAAGGAAAAAGAAAGTCTTGGTCTATTTGGACTAAATAAGCCACTGATTTTTTTTAAATTCTGCTCTGAGTTTTTATTCTAGAAAATTTAAAATGTTTGTAGATATATGATTTTTTTATGCTATATCAATATCGAAATTGTGAGGTATTTGATCCCTTGTTACTTTAGTGTGGTAGAAATTTCCTGCAGAACTGGTGCACGTGTATTTTCATGAAAGGTAAGAATATGAAAAGTACCTATGTTAATTAATAAGGAAAAGAGTTCATGTTTCCGTAAATATAGTTAAATTTATAAAATTTGTGTAATGCATTAAAATAAATCATTTAACAATAAAACATAAATATAAAAGAAGTATATGTTGCTAGAATTTATGTTCTTAATACTAAATCATATTGTCTAATTGTGGATAATCTTACAAAATATCAATCTGATACCTTAAGTTAGGCGACAGGTTTTATTTAAGGAAAACTATTATCATGAACAAGTATGTTTCCTGTCTAATTTACAAGTTTAAAGGAATGAAATAATCCTTAATGTGTTTTTCTACATTTTATTATTAAAAAAAACATATTGAATTTCATTCATAATAATTTTTTCAAATTTACTTTAATTTATTTTTCTGGTGTTCCAATTTGATTATTGCATTACAAAATGCTTACATACAAATGTCATTACTAAAACTTAGTTTTCTAGGTAGATTTCGATTTACAGATCACAAAGTTATTTAGAAACTTTGTAAGCAATAAGAAATTCAGTAATTTTGTGTTGAAACTGCATGCCAGTACTGGAATTAGGGCTATGCAACCTTCAAAGGCATTTATTATCATTACTTGACCCTAACATGTATCCATCGATAAAGCCGATAAAATAAAGTGATGTTTCCCTGATGATTAAACGGGTATTTGTAGCTGAGAAAGAAAGAAAGAAGATTTCTCATACTCTTTTGTATGAGAACAAGAAATTGTTGAACACAGTTGTGAAGAAAAAAAGCCTAACTTTACCTGTTTACTTTTTCATCCAAGCCCATGCTTTTTAAGACTATGTGGTTCGGTTTAATTATCTCACCAATTTTTCAATAGAGGCTAAATTATTTAATGCTAAGTAATGTAGTCTACTCAATAAATAGAAGTATTTAGTTAAATTTAAAAAGTTCTCATTTAAATTTTAAGTCATAATCTGGTCTATATTTAATATGCAGATTTATTTTAGAAGTAATTAAAAAAAATATCACCTTCTTTAAAAGTGCAAGAAAAATATTTCTTCAAAGTTGATTGAAAGTTTATTATTTTATTAATATTAGAGTTCATTAAATAACCAAAGCCAAAAGAAACGGAAGTGAATAATTAACGAAAAAAGCAAAAAATCGATATAAAAAGGGTTTAATTAAATTTCAAAATGATTAAAAGGTATTGAAAAAAATTTTCATAAGAATAAAAAGCCATGATTATTTTCTTTTTAAATGTATTTATGAAATTGGAGTCTTAGATTTTCAATTAATTTTAAAATAAAACTCTATTCAAGTTATTTAAGTCATTTTAGAAATATATTATAATAAAATATTCAAATATATAATTAAAAGAAAATCTTTATAAAAAATTATTATTTCTATTTTAAAAACGTATTTATATAAGATATATCTCTTACAATTATTAGTAATTTGAGTGACAAAAATATGCCCCATTAAAGTTTGATTCAAATAAATTCACAAAATTAAAAGGATACAGTTTTTAATTGTGTGCTTAATGTTTTTAAATGAAAAGGAAACTTTGATGAAATATTTTAACCAGCTGTCTTTGTAAATACTAAAAAAGAGCAAAAATAGAAACTTCTAGTTAAAAAAGCAAAGTTTTGAATAAAAATTCCCTTTACTAATTAAAAAAAAAAGAAGTATTATAATACATTTTCGGAAGTATAAATTTCAATTCAGATTACGACGTAAATAAAAAACCAATCACTTATGAGATACTCTGAATTAAGTGTTAGTATATTGTATTTAAATGTTACGTAACTTAATATTTAAAAACAATTATTATTTTTTTAAAAACTACAAACAGAAATATTGTATAAAAGTGCTACAATGTAGGGACAATTTTTGTTTTGTTGAATGTTAATAGTATTAATAGTTCTAGTATTTTTGAACTTTCCCTACCAGATATAACGTATGTAATATTGCTAAATTTTCCAGAAAATATGTCTTCAATCTACATTTTATACTTTAAATCTGACATTTTTCACTATTTTGCATAAAACAGGGGAATGCTTTCCGCACACGTAGCAGTGTACCTGTAATTCAATATAATCCTTTTCCGACAATTCAGTGAAGAAGTGCCTATGTCCGAAAAACCGAATTCACACACCATGGTCGTCGATAAGTCATCCAATATTTATCCGGTAATGATTGGTTGTTGAAAAGTGATGAACGATGTTTCGGCCAGTCTTTTTGCCCAATCGGGATGGGGCTGTTTGCCACCATTTGTCCTAATAAAATATTACTATGCTCCAGACAAGTGTTGCCGATAGGAGTCTACCTCGTCACATAACGGTTAAAATCGTTATCGGTGTACGCGGTACTATAAAGACTAATGAATCATGTTCATTTCGTAATTTGATTCCCTTATACATAGACTAGGAATAGCAATTTATTGCTGTCTTATCGAAGTAGCAAAAGGGATATCGTGTATTTAGTATCAAATTCTCAGTCGCTTGATTACGTCATTATTCTTTCTTCTGATTAGGTGGTTAGATGGAAAGGAAAAGATAGTCTTTATAATTTATACTGCATTTATGTCTATAAATATCATGGGAAAATGAAGTGTAATGAAGAAGGGGAACGTATTGATTTTATTGAACACTTTTGTAAGAAAATAGTTGTATGTGAAGAAAAATTAAATAAAGAAGAAAAACAGCATACTGCTAAATAAAATATGAAAAAAGAATATTAGAAATTGCGAGTAATTTAAATGATATATATGTTACGCAAAGTTAATTTTATTTCCTAATATATGAGGAATTCATTTCGGAGTTATTTATACATGCAATGAGGAACAGATACATGATCTGTAAATTAGCTAGTTTAGGAAAATGATGTGCTTAAAGATTAAAATGTGTTTTATTCACGAGAAAACTATACAGTTGGACCCTAATTTATCGAATTCATCAGGACCGAACAATTTGTTTGTTAATTTAGGGTCGTTCTTTAGATCCATGTCGAACCAAAATTAAAAATTTTTTGCATTTTCGAAATTTTATAATAATAATTTACATTAAAAAAAACCCTAGATATGAATTGCATACTTTTTATTCAACAGTTAATATCACTATTAATGAATTATGCACCAGTTAAAAAGATCTGAAAGCAATTTTCAAATTTTGACTAATAGATTTTTGACAATATTTTTGATTCCTGCCGCTAAAGGGTTCTTTTTCGATATTACTCAGAAAAAAAATACTGCGATATTTACATCCTGCTGCATGAGGTATGTTTTTACAGCTGTCAACTAAGGCAAGTATTAAAAATGTATTAGGTTTGATTTGAGTTTCATTGTCCATTTCTGCATTCGGGTTGCTATTCATTGGCCCCAAGAAATATACAACTTCCTCAACTTCAGTTGCACAGATAGGACAGGCCGTCCACAAATATAACATAATTATTTAAATTTTAAAATATAAATAACGTTGTGGAGTGGGATGAGATAAGAAAGGAATTTCCTGTCATATTCAAAACTCCCACTATAGATTACCCTCATGATTCATCAACACCTGTAAAGTATAATATTGCTCTACAACATTTCCCGTTGAAATTTGCTGATAATTTGAAAAGTATTTTTTTCTTTTCTAGCCAAAGAGACATATCATTTGGAAAAAAAATATTTTTTTTCAATACAAACTAATACATTTTTCCCCCCATCGATTGAAGTAATTCTTCAAATCGGGTTTGTTATACGTTATATATAGGGGGCTTTTGTATTCACTTTAATAGGGGAAGGAGAAAAATTAATTAAATTGCGAAATTTGTTAAATAGGCTTTTATTAAATCGGGATCTAACTATAATTATGAAATAGCGTAGAATATAAAAATAGATAGCACATTTAGTGATTAAAATGGGGCTCAAAGCTTAGGCTAACAACAGGCGTAATATTCTAGCCCTTAGCAGCGATGAATTTCGTGGACCTTGATCTGATGTTACTGTCGATCAGATGGCATAAGCAACAACAACAGTGATTAAAAAAATGTCTTGTTCTTTCTTAAAAAGCTCAATGAATTAATGTTGATCTTTTGTATATATTCAATGCATTTTTACAATATTTGAAGGTATATTAATGGAAGTAAGTATTAAAAAATGCACGGATTTTAGTAAACACGAAATATAATTTAGCTACATTATTATTTTCTATGTCTACTTACAAATGTAAGTTTATTTTAATCTTAAGAGTGAACCTGTTCCTTTCTTTAATTACTTTTGAGAAACAAAAAGGAATAAAAAAAATAGCAATAGTATCTCCTTTAATATCAACTTCTATTTTGGAAATATTTCTATTTTTACTTCTTACTAATTGCTTTTGAATGAAATGCAACAAAAGTAATTTTAGTGTAATATTTTGGCAAAAAAAATTATTTTTGCTTTAAATTCCTTAGCGAGAGAAGAATTCTTTAGAATTTGAAATATATAATTCAATAATTAGGCGTAGATATTTATTTAGTAATATAAATATTTTTTTTGAAAAAAATTCTTTAAAATTGTATAAGTACTTCTGACTTTAATCTTTTTGGTAAATTATTTACATTTATTACTTCTATAACATTATCTTCCTTTATAAGAGAATGAATGTCATCTTCACAAAAAATAAAGTTATACGGAATATCTGAAATAAATTAGAGGGAATGTAATAGCATTATGCACCTATCTAATTAACAGCAAACAATATTTGTCGAATATTTAATTGATCTTAAATTCATTTGAAAAGCAAATCATAGGTGCGTAATTGCTTCAAATATTTTTTTTTAAAATTCAACAAATATTAGTTCTCTAATTATTTTTTTAAGTATTTTTATGACTTATCTATGCTATAGGGAATGGTTAAATGTTTGTAATATTCATTTAGAAGCTAAGAAAAATGTCTTGCGAAATATTTCTATTTATTAATTTATTCGATTGAAAGAGAGAATTCACAAAACATCTTTAAATTTTCAAAAAAAAAAATCATTAGGAATAGCAGTAATTAATTTACAGCTGTGATTGATAGTATATAATTTAAAAATTCTTGACTTCCAACATACTCGAAGTTGAATTTGAATATTTTAGTTTTCTCTGTCTGAAAACAATATAAATTCCGATGCGGAAAATATAGTATAACATTAAAAAAAGTTAAATGATGTGCAGCTTACTCACAATGTAGCTTATTTTTAACTTTACTTTTTCAGGAGAAAAAAATAAAAGGTTTCCGACCTTCACTCCCTTTAAAATGAAAATTATCTGATTTCATCGAAAGTAAAAAATTTAGGTGCTTATTGAATCTTAAATGAAAAAGATTGATAAAGAATTTGAAAATTTTTAAGCAAGCCTTTTTATAACATGCATAACTTGCTTCTCAATAGTACTACCAATATCTTATTTAATTTCCTTATTGCGCAGAAAATATGAAAAAAAAATAAAATTTTATAAATTATTTATCCATTTATATTACCTATTGTACGGTTACGCTGTTTTTTTTTTTAATTTTTTTTTATTTAAGAAAAATGTGTTTAAATAAGTTTTTTTTAAACAAAATTCACAAAATTTGTCTGCGAATAATTTTCTAATTTTAGCACTTGCATCTTATTGAAGTTTTTGACCTTGTGGAAAAAATTTACTATTTTTTTATATATTTATGTATTTCACCATGCCAATTGTGCGTGTGTTTAAAATCAGCTTAATAAATTGTGATGAAGTACGTTCAATATAACAATAAAATTGTGTCACCCTTAATTATAAATAAGAATTCTTCCACATTTATGCTTAAAATATATTGTTCTTAAGGGAGCCATGTAAACTTTTCAGTTTATTGCCTTGTCTTTTAAAATGATATATGACCAATATATTTTTAAGTTAATAAAGCGTAAAGTATAAATTTCATTGCTCTCTCATTGAGTATTTTACACGCGGTTTTTCTTTTTATTTAAACTGTTCCTTAATAAAACTGTTTAATTGTGACGGCTGTGCCATATAATTGTTTGGTAGTAATTAAAACCAACTCTGTTATTTATAAAAGCTACTATTGTAATGAGAAAATAATTTTTTATTTAAACTATTTCAAAAAATAATTTAAGTCAAAATTTCCTGCTTTTACATTTTGCCATTTCAAGGAAAATTTTTTTTAAATGAAACTATTATTATGAAACGTTCGTTTTTCATCAAACTATTATTATGAAACGTTCGTTTTTCATAAAGCTATTATTATGAAACGTTCTTATATAATGAAACTATTATTTTTAAAACAAATATGTACGTTAGAATAACACAAAGACAGAGAAACACTTATAATTTTGAATTATATAAATTATTTTCATATTAAATATACATAATTTTAAATTATGTCTTCGGATTTTTTTTTATTTCAGCAGTTACTTAAGTACTAAAAGTGAACAGAAAGAAAAATTTTGTTTTGTTTTTCTCCTCATTCACGTTATTTTAGTATAAAATTACAATTTACTTTTAAATTAACCTGTAAGGTAAAACATTTAATAATTCTACATAATGATAAAGAACCTAAAGATAATAAATCAATATTTTTTTTCAAAAAATGAGTAGTTAAAATATAATGGGCAGCAAAATTTCTACAACTAATAATGACTAATTCAATAATACACAATTTTAATTTCTATTGGACGTTCTCAATTATCTATTTTAAAATATTTAATATTAACTACACCGCTTGAATTAACTGTAGGCAGACGTATGTTTCAGGTATTAGTATACTAAATAATACTGTTTTTTAACTACGAATATATTTATACAATATAATGCAAAGTCCGTTAACGCACAAAAGATAAATTTTGAGATTAAAATAACGTAATTATCTAAATCGGTGTTTTTTAAATTAAAAGATTTTTAATACATTTTTTACATAAAATATTTGTTCACTGTTAAAAAAAATTTAACGCATTTTATCTAAAATATAATCAAGATAAAAAAAAATACCTGAAACGTAAGAACTTTTATACTTAAATTGTAATAAAACCATTTATTTTATTTGTTTTGCACATGTTGCTGTTAGTGTTTAGTGTTAGTGTTATATCTGCATGTGTGAGTTTCGAGTGTTTTTGTAACGCATGCGCATGTGTTTTAATTTAACTTTAAAAACGCGTTTTGTTAGCCTCCTCGGTTTCAGAATGTCAACCATGCTTTGCGAATCGGTTTCTTAAGATAATCCTCTTTTAACTCAAAAATATATGCGGAGTTGTCCATTGTTAATAAAATGTAGTGATCTCAGAAGTGAACTCAAAACAACTACAGTGAAAAATAAGTTATAGTTTATGTATAACTTACCGTCTAATTACATTAAATAATGCTCTTTTTCATTTTTTTTACTAAGTTAAAACTTCTTTATCGCTATATTCAAAGCTAAAACTATTGTGGTTGCCCATTTCTGCAAAACAATAATAAATTGCTAATAAAACACAAATATTGGGATAACTCCTCCTAGTCATCCTTGGTACTTCAGAAGAAATCCAGAGTTTCTTTCAGGATTATGCATAGGAAATATCAGATTACCTTCTCGCGCTTTATGAGGTATCATATCACTTTTCGTTAGGGTTAAAAGATATTCCCGGAGTTTGACTGGTCTCCCCTGCCCACATCTAAACTTGTTTGGATTTTAAACCTGACAAGACCCTTCCGAACCCTCGTCTGTTTTTTGGACTTTCTTGAAATATTTGGATTTATGAGAATGGTCTAGCAGTGCAAGACAATTTGGGATGAGGAACAACTGCAACAAAATAGACACATATAGAAGTACCCTAACTTACGAATATGTAAACGTTGCGCAATCATTTTGAGGTATCACATTTTTTCCCCAGGGAATGGGGCCGTCACTCCGAAAAATTTAACTACCTTTATCTAGATAAAAGAAATAGAAATGGTGAAGAAAGGACATTATTTAATATTTTTACTCATTCTGATAAAAAAATAGCTTAATAATATAATCAAATTTTCTTTCAAAGCAATTAATCTCATGCTTATTTAAATTTCAGACACCAAGTTTGATACCTTACGAATTTTAACTGTGCAATAATATTATATGTTTTTTTCTAATGAGAAAGTTTGAAAGTCATGCACAATTTTTGCAAAATCTCACATTATATTTATTTTTTTATGAACCTTTATCATTCCAATTTTAAACTGTTGATTGTATTATACATAATAAATAAATAAAAGAAATTTTTTACATTTTTAGCTAAATATTATATAGATGTGTGTGTGTCTCTAAAATCATTTTCTTAGAAACCAGAAACTTAGAACCGTTTTCTTACCAAAAAATAGCTGTTAGAAAGATTTTAGGCCCCAGTAGGTATTAAAAACATAAAATAAGATGCCGTAAACATTTTATTTATTTTGATTCCCAAAAAAATATAATGGGGAGAGTTTTTCGAATATACTACTCTTATCTAAGAAAAATCGATACATCTTTTTTTAGTAAGTAGAAAAAGAATGTACTGAAAACTTTGAAACAACAATACAATGCAAATTATGCAGTAGAATTAAAAGCTTTCCTCTTGAAATTTCAGCAGAACATTTTTCTTCAATTTACTTGAAGACATACCTAATTTAGCCAGGTTTTCGAAACACTCCTTGCATATTTCCAACTGCATCTCATTAAACCAAGGGAAGAAACTCATTGCATGAATAACCACCCCGGCATCAAGCCTTTTTTAACTCGATAATGAAGCTTCAACACAAAAAAAAGAAGTTCAAACAAGACAAAAAGAAGCTCTCGAATAAGAAAGAAAGTCAAAAGTTGAATTGACTTCTTTTTTTATCTTTTACCATACTAACTATGCACAGTAAAAAAATATTTCTTGTACAAATGAGACAAATCACCTTTGCTTTTTTTGTTTTATTTTTCTCAACTGCCCACCTGATATAGTAGCTATTTATTCCAATAAATCCTACAAACGTCGCAATGAAAGGGGAAAAAAGCTGAAACAAAGAAACAGAAGGAGTAGGTGAAGATAGAGTGATGAAAAAGATTTCATTCCTCAGTAGCTCATTACTTAACTAACGTCTTGACTCGGCAACTCGCTAAATTCGTTTTCTCTCCGCTAGGGCTAAAACAGATCGTTTGGCCGACCCTCATAAATATTCTAGTCCTGAACCCAAAGCCCAGAAAAAGCAACAAAGACGAACCCATCGTCAAGGGAGTGGATTCTGTAGAGAAAAACTAAGAAAGAAGCCAGCGTTGTCTTTCTTCCTTCACCAAGTCTGGGAGGCTATTAAGGACTCCTTGCCCTACTTAAGCTATCCCAACACGTAGTGTACGGAAAAGCATCAAGTGTGGAAACGGCGGCCAAAACTTAATGCAATAGAAATTGTAGGAAGCTGGACGATACCTGTAGGGAATAGAGTTGGGTTGCTGTGGCTGAGTTTGGACACTGATATTTCACTTATCACGTGTTTGGTCATTTTTCGATTGAGGAGTATTTGAAAAGGTTTTTATTGTTGGTTAATAAAACGTGATTTCATTCTTCCCCATGCAATGGTTATTTCTATCAGATGGAAATAACTATTTTTTTTCTATGATTAGAAGATTTATCAAATGGCAAATGATAGGCTTCAATCATCAGCAAAATTTTAGCGATTGGATGCATTGGTTATGAATATATTTTTAGATTTAACTTAACAATGTTAAAATATGTAAATTTTATATTCACTAAATAACTTAATTCACATTTAAATTTCTTCTGATACGTATTTTGTAAGAACAAATTGTCACCGACTTAAATTCTACGGTAAAATACGTTATCTTGAAATATTTATTGATAATTTAAACTGAATTTGTTTTTTATCAGTACTTAATGATTATTTCTTTACTATCGGGTATACGTTCAAGATAATGACCTTATATAAGGAAACGAGGAAAATGTACACATAATAATAATAATAAAAGCCTTTATGCGTAAAATAAATTATAGTTAAAAAAACCTAAAAAGCACCCTTTTATAGTTAATCGAACTAAGTTGTAACAATCTTTTAGTCACCAAATCTGAAAATGGGATTTAAAATTAGTCATCAGATGCGGGATGGGATCTAAAAATAGGAAATCGTTAATCCTGATGATCCTGATCAGGGAAATGTAACAGAATTATTAAAATACTACCTGCATGGCCCGGCGTTTCACGGGCTTTTACCGAGTGAAAAACATAATCCCCATGTTACTTTCCTCCTTCCTTCATCACGCCAGCACTTTTGTGGAGGTGTGTACGAGTGCGATGTGAGTGCAATGCCCAGCATTGCACGGGATTTCTCGTTTAACATTGTCCGTTCTCTTTACACAATCAGCACTTCCAATAATCTTTTTCGAAATCACTCTGACTTCTTTATTTCGTTACCCTCTGCTTAGCCCGGCGTTGTACGGGCTTTTACCGAGTGTATAACTTCTCAATATCAGCACGTCCTGGGGTGGGTGTGATTTCATTTTTTATATTCTATTAAAATTCACTTTTTCGAAATATTTTTGACTTATTGGCCCCGTTGTATGGGTTACTTTCCCTTCCATATAGCCCGGTATTGCACCGGCTGTTACCAAGTGTGAGTAGCTTAATCCCTATGTGAATTTCTTCTTTTACTCAGGACGGTAGCACCTCTGTGCGAGTACGCGCGTAATGTGAGGGATTTCTGTAATTATGTCATTAATAAGCATTTAGTTTCTATAATTACTGATTCTAGCTGTATAACCCAGCCTTGACCGGGCTTTCTCTACTTTTGTAAATTTTTCCTTCCCTTCACAAAATCATCACTTGCAATATTATTTTTTCAATTCTTACTATAAGTTCTCTCTCTCTCTCTCTCTCTCTCTTCTATATATATATATATATATGTATATATATATTGTTCAGATTTTAAATCATTAATAAAATATTTTCTATTGAACCATTTACGTTCAAATATATTTTAGAAACTTTAAGGGTTTACCTCAAAAAGATGAATGTAAAAAGATAAATTTTTAAGGAAAAAATAAGCAAAAACTTACATGTAAAAATGCTAACCAAATGAGAAAAAATACAATGCATTTTAGTCAAAAATGACGTGTTAATACTGAAGCGTTAACTCAAAAACAAAAAAATGACGTCATTTAGATTGTTTTATTGTAACTAAACTAAACAAACGAAATCATATTGAGATTAATATAAAAATAGAAGGAGATTAACCTAGAAATATATTTAAAAATTAAAATGAAAAGAACAGAAAGAGTTAAGATAACTCAGAAATATATTTAAAAATAAATTTACTTGGATAGTTGTAATCGAAATTGGTTATAATTATTTTGTTTTAAATCATTATCAGTAACTAAATTATTGTTCCTTTTTATAAAATTTAGGATAATTTTTCTAAAAAAAGATAGGCGTAGGTTACTAGAACAATGACATTTTTATAATATTAAAATAAAAAGAGTATTTTTTGTCAAAAATATTACTTATTAGTACATTATTCTTAGCATTTAATTGAAGGTCTAAAAAGTTTGTTGACTCATTATTATAATTAGTTTTTAATAATTTCAAATATTGTGGATAATCATTAAAAATAGGAACATAATCTACTATATTACTAAAGATAATAAAGTCATCTATGTATTTGAAAAAGTAACAAGATTCGAAACTAATGCTATCATATTCATAAAAATGTAAATAAATATTGACCCAAATGTTATTTTCAGGCCCACCTTGTAGAAGACCTTTAATTAGCTGATAATAAGAGTTATAATGAAAAATATAACTTTCATTTAATACTAGTTGGATAGTAAAAATATATTCTTATCATAATTTATTAGTTTATTCAAATAATATTCGTTATAATCTGTTTTGAAAATCTTAACCATGTTTCCTATATCTATGGAGTTAAATAAACCTTCAAAGTCATAGGTATGAATAGAGAAAATTTTTTTACCTTGCATATATACTTAATAATATCTATACTATTCTTAACAATAATAGAATTATCAATATTGTCCAATGTGGATTGAATAATATATTGTATCTTCTTCCCGGATGAGCAAAATAAGTTTTAAAGCCATTCCGTTATAGTTTTAAATTTAATAGGCATTCTATGAAAATTTGGAGTAAGGAATTTAATATCCGAAATACGTAAATCTAGTTATTTATAAAAAGCAGAAATTCGATTAAAATTTTCTCTATTGCTTGAATTAGATTTTTTAAAATCAGTACTATTTTATAATGTCTATAGCAGGAGTCGGCAACCTATGACACGCATGCCACACGAGGCCCGCGGTACAATTCTCAGAGGCACTCAGCTCTACTCTACAAATTTGTCAATTTTTGGGTGGAGGGAAGTTAATAAATTTGTAATGGACCTTTTATGACAAACGTCTTCAGAATTATGAACATTTATGGCCAGGGTGAGCTTTAAGTCGATCACGATCGACCGGTGAACTGCCAAGACATTTTGGGGTGACCGGGTTCACTAAGACCTATTAATTATTCCATTTTAAAAATGTATAGAAATATTGTATTAATTCGAATTATAAGCCCCGTTTCAAATTCTCAACAAGATTTTGAGAAAATGGAAAAATAGTCTAAAATGTGGTTTATCGATGTACAATTTTACGAAATTAAAATAAATTTAAAAGGAAAACTAAAGAAGTGAATAACTACCGTAAAATCGGGCGTATAACGTGCACTTTGAACACAAAAAATGCGGTCGAAATTTACGGGTGCACGTTATACGCCCCGTATAAAAATGACAGCTTTAAAAGAAAAAAAGATAAGCAGAAAAAATAAGGCTTCTACATGTATCGAAATACTGTTTATTTAAGAAAAATAATATTCTTCATAAACGTATAGGGTTGGAGCTCTTGAAGAGTTTTCTTTTTTTTTCAACAACTTGGAAGAATAACTCGAATAAATGACTTCAAAACATAAGATTGCACACGCATATTTCTAGTTTCTTCGTAAAAATGGGGGTGTGTATTATACAGCGAAAATGCCTAATAATAAAGAACTGAAGCTTGAAAGTATAGATGCGCGTTATACGCCGGATTTTACGGTAGTTATCTTATCAGTATTAAAACTTTTAAATACATGTATGAAGCGGTAGTTGCTCTAAATACCCCCATTCAACACATTTTTCTCCCTTCGAGTCTAAGCCACGTCCGATTTTCAGTAGCATTAACATCGGTTAAAAGTGCTGCTTAGATTCGAGTAAATAAGATATTTTAATAAATGCGGAGGAAAAAAAATCGAATGATGAGAGTAAAAAAAAATTCGTTGAATAGAAAATGCACTTTGCTATTTGGGGGCTATCTTACAAAGAAAATCGTAAAATGTTCTTAATTCCATCAAAAAGTTCGAGAAATAGAGAAGTTCGTAAAATGGAGGTCCGGCTATATTGTATACTTTCTTTTAGTTCACTACACCTACACTGGTGGACCGCAACACCTTGAAAAATTAGAAGTAGCCAGTGCCATAGAAAAGTCTGCCCACCCCTGATTTACAGAATTACGAAAAATTCTGAAACATAATTTTAAAGATATAAATTTACAGTTATTTTGTAAATTATTGAAGGTCATTGCTGGAAAGATTTAATTGTTTGAAGAGAGAAAATTGCATGTACTCTGCTTTTCGATTTTGGTAGTACATATCTCAGTAAAAAATTTTTTTCTCATGTGAAAAATATTTCGAGTCCGCAAATAAATTGTTTAACAACTGAATGCTCAGAATCGTGGGAAACTGAAAGCCACACTATACCCTTGATTTTACGATATGAAAATAGAGCGGTGCAATCACTAGGTTCACATTAAATTTTTATTTATATTTTCATCTAACTTATATTTTATATTGTTATGTTATATGAAAGGAAATTCTTTTGTTTTGTTGTATGTTTCTTATTTTAATACATATGCTTAAAAATACGAAATATGTGTACAGTTTTAATTTTTTAAAAATTTTTGTGGAAGAAATAAATATATTTTATGCTACTTATTTTTATGTAAAGAAATATTTTTAAATGGTGCAAAATTTATAATAACACTGCAAATCTGTATTATTGAACTCTATTTTCTAAGTCAGCACGCATTATCGTGGGAATAGAATTGTTTCAAAAACATCCTACTTTGTGGCACATCGAATCAAATTAGCAGATTGGTTTGGCACGTCACAGCTGAAAGGTTGCCGATCCCTGGTCTATAGTATCGTCTCTCAGTAGAAATATTTTATATATATATATATATATATATATAGTTTAGTTTCCATGTAATTAAAATTCCTGTATGGAACAGCAATTTCATATATCAATTTCAGAAATATTGTTTTGAATTTTTTACTTAGGAATGATAACTTAACTACCAACAAAATAGATAATTTAATAATATCAAGAAATTCTTCCAATGCTGCTTAGATCATGGCTATCCTTTTAACTTCTTAAGAACATATATTCATCACAAATACATTAATCGTCTTGCTATTTCTGATTTCAAAACACCATACAACAATAGGATTTCAAAGTCAACTTTTAGTGGTTTTGCTGTGAAGATTCTGTTTTAACACTCTTCACAGTTTATTTTTTCCACACCCTTCTTAAAAATCTTATAAAATTAAAAATTTCTACATTTTTGGCAACCAAACTAAATTTCTACATTTTGACAACCAACCAATTTTCTACATTTGTGACAACCAACCAAGTTATAGCCTACCAAATTTGAATGTAATCTTTCTTGGTGTCTTCCTTACAAGCTGGTATAAAGGATGCGTTTAAGTGCAATTAAGATTTTTATCACAACATATAAAAGCTTTCCATCGGTTTCAAGAGTGTTGGATCGCCTGGAATAAGCTCTGTGAGCATAAGTTTTAAAATCTTTTTGGAAGAATCCTTTTACTGGGTAATTCTTTTGATATTTTTCTGCTTAAAAATTTTGGGAGAATTTTTTGCTTAATAGTAGTCGATGTTCTTTCATATTTCTATAGAGTTTTTATACTTTGAATTTTTTATACCTTGATTTTTTTATACTTAGAATTTTATACTTTAAATTTCTATTTATTTTATTTTGGTCTTTCCACCGAGTTGCAAAGTGGGATGGTTGGCGCCTTCAAACTAGTTTAACCCCTTATCGGTCTAAGTCCGAAATTGCATTTTGACTCGCTAGTTCTTTTTGTATTTCATTGATTTATCTTATATTTTTTTCCTGTTATGTTCTATATTTTATATAAATTCTTCTATATATATATATATATATATATATTATAACTGAGTTATAAAAGGAATGTTCAACAATAAATGATTTCTGAATTGATTAAGAAACATAATATAAAATTAGAGATATTTCCTTTCTTCTTTTGAAAGAAAGAACCGAGCGGGCAGGAAGTCCGTATTAACTTTTAAAAATTATAAAACCTGGAAAATTAAACCAAAAAAACAGTTTGCAATTTTAGCGTCGATAAGTCACGGAAATTTCTTAGGATACAAAAAAAATTAAAAAAACAGCCGACAAATGGCAATGTTACAAACGACTTTTTGGAAATATGCAAATGTGAAAGGCGATTATAAAAACTGATGCTCTCGATCCAGAACCAGTTCTTCGTTGCATGCCGACTAAGTGAACCAGGATGCTGGGGACAGTAAATTATCAACATTATTTTAACGCTTCTGCGCGAAAAGGTTGTTCTATGTTTGCGTGAAAAAGATGCACTTTCTACAGTTACGTTTAGCAAGATGGAGCAATAAGTCCCATTGCTGATCCAGTCAAGTAATTCCTGATGCAGACGTTCGGGGAAGAAAGAATCATTAGTAATCTCTGCGAGTCTCATGACCTCCTGGGTCTCCAGATGAGATTCAACTATGGGGATGTTTAAGGCACAGGGTATATTGATTCTATCCGTTGCTCGATTTGAAACACGCCTACAATGTGTTATGTCCTGTTGTGTTGGACATGTGAAACACATATTGCTGTAATGAATGATTTGGTAACATAATAACATTATTTTTATTACTTTTTTTTAATTTCCCCCGGGTTTTATAAATTTTGAAATTTTTTAAGGAATTCTTGCCCACCCAGTATTTAAGGCATAAAAATACTATATTAAATCAAATTATTATTTTTCCTTCTGCGAAATTCAATCAATATATATACTTAGTAACATATTTTATCAAACAATTGAGCTATATCTTGATAATCTGAGGTACCGGAAGGCATCCAATTAAAAACGAAATCCGTGATTTAAATGTTTACAAAAATAGAGATGTCCAAATTTAATCTAGATTTAAATAATAGTTATTTGTATCATGGCACTTGCGATTCAGCTGATATAAAGTGTCAAAACAGATAAAAATATTAAAACGAAGTAGTTTTTCCAGAAATGTAGTTTTAAATTTTCGCTGAAAATATATTTTTACAAATTACAATGAACTTCTCTCAAAATGAAATTTTATAAAAATGCTAATAATGCGAATGTAAAATACTAATTCATTTTAAAGCGATATGGTACCATCTTAACATTTTTTTTTTATTTTTAATATTTGGTATTTGACTTTAATTGTATTTTATAAAGGTTAATATTTAATAATAATTCCATTCAAAATATTTTTAATTTGTTGCAAAATGTTTGTAAAATTTAAATTATTTGAATTTTTTAAACATTTTTTAAATTTTTACAGCTTTTTAAATACTTCTCTTTTCTTTCAAAATGTTTTTTTCAAAGTACCGTATAATATGCTACATAAAACTGCGCATGGGGTGTTCTTTTTTGCTGCTGCACTTGAATTTTTCAATAATTTTTTTTATAGTTACACTTCCAAAAATTCTCAAAAAAATATAAATTTTGATTTTGAAATTTTTTAGAAAACGTACTAAACATATTAGAACTAATTCCATGCACAGTTTTACGAAACATACATTTCAGAACATGTATAAAAAACTTCAAACCCATAATTACAAATACTAAGATGCAAAATATTTTTTGAGCTTTAATTGTTTTTCTTCTTAATTTTATAATAAATATTCAAAAATAGCTTTTCTTCAATAAAAAAAGAATTAGCTACTAATTCTAAACATATTTAAATTTTACTAACATCTATGCAATACTTTCTTAAAAATTATAAGTTTGGTATCCAAGGAAATTCAGAAATAATATATCATTCATTTAAAAATGCTCAAATAGTTTCTTTAATAATTTTTGCTTATCTTACGAAAAATATTATTAAATACTAGCTGTGTGTGTGTGCATGGACTGTCTTGCACGGGATTTCTCTACATTTTTGAATTTTTCCTAGTTTTATGAGAGAAAAAAAATTTTTATATTGATAAATATTTTTAATGAATCCCAGAAATATATTTAATACATCTTTTAATCTTAATCTGGCATCATTTATGATTTGTAGTTTCGAAAATTAAGTAAACATTAATAAAGAAAAAGCGACATTTTTATAAACATGGCAGAAAAATTTGTTTAAAAAAAGCAAAAAAAGTGATAAACATACAATCTAAACAGAAGGATATTCACATCACATTAGCAGGGTGTGTCTCTCAACCCCCTGTAACGGGAAGCATTCACCTGTGCATTAAATATTATATTTAAAACCCAGCTTCCAGAGTGCGGGGTGAGAACTCTGTTCCACGCGTGTCACTCCACTTTATGGAAAAAATAAGTTTTTACATAAAAAAATCTGTTTTAATAGTTGATTATATATACACTTAGATTGCATTATTAGGATTAATGTGATTATTAAATATGATTGTAAGTATATGCTAAAAAAAATCAAACTTTTCAAACTATTTCATTTAGAAAAATATGTCAGTAAAATTTAAGGGCTCATTTAAGAAAAAAAACGTGATTTTCTTTTTAAATTTTGACAACCTAAACAAAAACGGAAAAAAAAGTTATTTATAAATTCGTAATCTAGTTACTATCTTATTGGATAAATTAAAATAGTAAGACTTGCAAACAGATCCGTTTTTTATTATATTATTATTATTGCTATACTGTTTATTATGCTATCGTTTATTTAAATTTTTATTATCAGTTCCATATTTAAATTTCTTCATTTTTATTCTTAATATTAGTTTATTTTTAAAATATCTATGGAATTAAAAATTAATTACCCTAATTCCTATAAAAGGCACAAATAGCGACTTTATAAATGATAACTTGTTTATAAACATTATTAATAATGCACAATGTCAACTATATAAGCCATACTAATTAGGTGAAATACATGCATATGATCAAATCGCAGTACGTCAGTAAATCCCTTTCAACTTACCTTTACTTACAAGCAAAACCCCTAGAGCTAGACATTTGCTAGTCATTTACCTTTAACCTGTTCAATTCCAAGCCTAACGATCTGATCTCGTCGAAGTGAACGGTTTGTGTTAAATCAGGAATTTGTGACCGAGGAAGACGACTTCCGTAAGTGAGGATAGTTCCTACACTAGGGGCAGCTAATGAAGATTTGCAATGATGTCCTTATCCCAGGACATAGCAACCTACTAATGGGGTTCCGCTGGATATCCTGAGTCCACAGATTTTGTAATTTTCATTACCAGAGGCTTAGTTCGGTGTCCAGGAAAGACATCGTTGGATAATTCTTGACAATATTGCAGGAAATGGCGTTGGGAAGGATATCTTGAAATTCAGTGAATTCTCATTTCGAAAGCGTTTCCTCTGGTTATTATTATTATCATGTGCTGGAACACCTTAGCATGATGACATTAATTTCGGGTGCCTGTATAATGCCGGAGCAAACATTCTAAGCGAATTTCTTGGTTTGTAAGTTTGCTGCTATAACGTTGGATTATGGAACGTTATTCCGAAGATAATATTCGTTCGGTAACATTCTGGAAAAATTGATGGTTTTTTATAAAAAGAATAAATGACAGTTATTAAATTAATTAAACCTAAGAAAATATCTTTTAGTTTTTTTACCTTTTTTCATTCATACTAAAACCCCAAAAACTAAACACATTAAAATAATTTGGTTCAGAGAAAATGTCTGGAAAAAATATTGTCATTATGTTTTAATATCTTTTGCTATATTATTATACATGTTATTGATTTCGAGATTTCTTGTGACGTATCCAGCTCTTTTACATACTCACTTTAATCACTACGTATGGTTAACTTACTTTTTATATTCGTTGGTATATAATGAAAAACTACAAGAAAAAAAAAAGAAACACCTTTCGTCCTTCATTATTCTTAAGAAATTGTCATACATAAAGCAAGATTATATTTCATTAATGCCTAACGAGAAAGATGAAAAATAAGAAATGGTACAGGAAATTGCTCCAAAACACTTTATAGTATAAATAAAATATGGATTTTTATATATATACAGCTATACTCTCATTATTTATAAAATTCATGATACATGAAATAAACTTTATCTTAAATATAAAAGACAAAATTTTGCACAAACAATTTGGTATAAAATATATATTTTTAATGTGTTATGGCTGATATATAAATATTAAATTCCCTAATAACAATACTATTTACAGCGGATCATATTTTTGAGCAGTATAATTTTTTCTGCTATAGATTCACTATATTTTGCATGCTAATATATTAAATGTGAGGATTATTAGCATTTTATGTAAGAATTTAATGTTTTATTTCATCTTCGTTCTTTAAATTTATGCTTTTTGACATAAGAACTAATATTTCTTTAATTTTTAGTCTTAGTTTTATTTTCTATGCAGAAAGAAACATAAATTACATTTTCTTTTTCCAAGACTTTATTATAAATTACTCATAATCTAAGCCTTCGATGGTGTGCAACATTACATATAATTTACTTAAAAATGCATATGTATAGCTATGTATTATTGGATGTACCTCATGAATGTCATGTTTTTATTCTTAATTAAGAAGGATTCTAGGGCATGAAATAAACATATATAAATATTTTAAGTAGAATATATATTATAAGACTCTAAAAATGTACTTTAATAGAAACTTAATTCTGAAGTCAAATTCTGTAAAAGCGTTCTGAGGAAACTCATATTCGAATGCAAATGAGGTTACTCAATCAAAGACAAAACGTGTTATTTAACAAAAAATTTCTGTCAAGAAATGACTGCGTTGACAGTTTTTTTTCCAATAGAACTGCACACTAATTAGTATTACGGGAAAATCAGCCCTCTATGATTTCTATTGAGGTAAGAAATAAAATAATACTAAGTCAATATATTAAATATTAATTAGATTGCTATTATGATTAAAATAATGTGGCTGTAAGCAACATAATAAATATTTTATTTTCAAAATCTAAACCAACATAAGAAAAAAATTAAAATTCTTCCTTCTTAAAAATTTTTTTTAACATACATAAACCTTTTATTTGAACTTGATGAAAATTATGGAGAGGAATGCATATTATAATTTGATTTTGACTTAGTTTATTGTGAAATGTACAGTTATTTAAAAAATTAATTTAAAAGTTATCTAGTTTGTTTTCTAATTTCTACAAACCTACAGATTGACAAGATGCAGAGCCGTTACAAATATCTTTATATTTGATTTTCCTTTTGATTAGCAATCCTTTTATCAGTGTAATTTTATTAACTTATAACTATTACAAATTTCAACAAGATAAACATGTGATGCAGGTTAGCTAATTTAAATATCCGCTGACTTGTTACACATAAGTGTGTAAAATCTGTTCAAGTTTTGTCTTTTAATGTTTATAACACAGAAAATTATTGCACTTGATACAGACTGCTTCAGACATTCTAATTTGATATTGCGAACATATCGAAATTCCTATTTTTATATGTGTGTTTTTACGGCGGTTCTTCCTTGACACTGAGTCCATAGAAGCCAAGTGAGCATAGTATTGAAACTGTCGCCGAAAAAATCAAGTACTGGTGTAATTGAATACAAACAGCTTATAGCAGAAGATGCCAAACATATTGGGTTTATGAACTTATTTTATACCAAACATTGAGACGTGAATATTAAGCTTGGAAAAAATATTCTTTAAATGTAATTTTTTTTTAATTTAAAAAACCGCTTTCCGTAGACATGACTGGGATTTATGCAAATGTAACTACTATTTAAGTGCCAGCCGTTGAGTATGCAGGGTAATGGGTAAGAGTTGGCCATTAAGCTGGAATCCAAGTGTTAGTAAGCAGTGACTGGTGGTCGCGTATCTTAATAATAATATTTGACGAAGAATTCGTCAGGAAGTGCTTAAGAAACAAAACTTGGGGCAGAATGAGCTCTCAGGCGGTGAGCAGGATCATAGAAGGAGATTTAATCAAGTTAAGTACCCCTTCCATATTTTATCTATCTGATTACGGATTACGATACCTCACTCTCCCAGAGTTAAATTATAAAGTTACAAATATCTTAAAGTGTTAAGGATTAAGTAGCTTCTTTATTGAGCCCTCTCATACTAGCGACCTTCGAGTTGTGACAAACCCTGGAGTTAAATAACTATATTCCAATACATAGTAAAAAATATTACAAATTTAAATTTATCGTCTTGAAAATGGTAAATGAAAATTATACTGATACGTATAATATGATAAAGAATATTTAATAAATGAGCTTTAACAAAAGTATATTTTGGGATAGAGTAAATTTATGTACGATATCAGTTTCAATCAAAAATACTTATTTAACGTACTTAACAGTAGAAAGAATGATATTGCAGCTTGTTCAAAATTATTGAAAATTTGTTGCATTTATACTTCATACCTCTCAATTTTATACTGCCATATTTTAAACAAGTTATTGCATGTACCAACGAGATCTGTTTGAATTTAATTATCAAAAATAATCTCCATCTCAATCAGCTTGACTTCCATCGAGAAGCACTTCTCATTACTTGTATTTTTTGTACCTATCTACAATATTTTTCTTAAGGTATCCGACTATGTTCGGAACTTTGAATTTGAAAAAGTGTATAAATGGATAATATTCATAATATTTAATGCCACTTAGCTTAGAATGCGTGCATAAAATTGTTTGAAGAATATTATTACAATAAAAATTATTTAAATACGATAGTTTGCCAAAAATGAACATAAAATTATTTATTTTTAAAACATTCTCCCGTTATGTAAAATGATTCTGTAATAATAATAATTTGTCTGTACATTGCTCAGACTTCTGTATAGAGTCTGTGAACTAGAATTTTTGAAACATATATAATAAAAGTGGATTTTTATCCATATTTTGATACAACAGTGAGGAGAAATTTTAAGGAGTAAAAAACGCCGAGATAATTATTTCAATTGGAAGTAACTCTGTAAATAATGGAAATTTTTCAAAAACCCTAGTTCAGGCTCTTTGGAGAAGTTTTTAATTTATATAAGCAAAATATTATTATCATGTAATCGTTTTTTTTATAAAAGGAGAACGTTTTGAATACAGGTCATTTTAACTTAATTCTTTGCCAAAATATTGCATTTAAATATTTTTTATCGTCATAATGTTCTTAAAATAATTTTATACGTGTATTCTAATCTAAGTAACTCTAAATATCATGAGAACTATCCATTTATGCGCTTTTTTTAAAATCATGGTTCCGAAGGTAGTCGGGTACCTCATTTTTTTCACATATAAAAATCATAGCTAAGTTATTTCAACTTCCATAATGATTAAAATAGCTCACAAAGATTTCCTTTCATATCAAATATTTCTAGAAACCCTTAAAGTTTTCCATGCAAAACAAATTAGATTTAATTTATAGCACATTTCTTCAGGAGTCGCATCGGCTCCCCAGGGATCTGTAGGAACCACTTTTCTATCATATGTATAGAGGAATTTATGCACGTTAAATACTTTAATGTTCAAAATTCTTAAGTTGGCGTTGTGAGGAAATTTGAGGAGCTGGCTGTCAGCTCAGGTGTCATTTTCATCCCTTAATTGAGGCTCAAAACTATGTCAGTAATATTCCCTGAACATTTTCAAAGCACTAGATCAATAAAAATTTAATCAAATATACATATTACTTAAGTTTTATTAAAATAAAAATATGATCGTGCGCGAGTGATTTTCAATTTTTTGATATAATATCATCGTAAAAATACTTTCCATAAATGATGCTTAGGAGACATGAGTTTAATAAGTTATAGTTATTGTTGCATTGTGTATTCTCAGTCAATAGCCATTTAGTTATTTTCTAATATTGAAGTATAAGATCAGTATTTAACTCACCATTCCACTGCATTTCTTAATTAGTATTATAATATTAATTTTTTTGTGTGTTTTATCTACATTTTCACCAAATTCACAATTATTCTTAACAGTACTAAAAGTCGCGTGAACCATTTCATTTCTTTAAGAATCATAATATACAGAAATTGATAAATATTTCTTCCATTCTAAAAAAAAAAAAAAATTATCCATTGCGTATGCTTTTTTTTTTTGTTTCTAATCAATAGTTTTTTTTTTCAAAATTTGATACGCGTCATTGGTTTAAGTTATGGAATAATGCTACATTTCTAAGCTCAACAGCTTAAAATACCTGACTTGCCTGTAAGTTATATTTTACAAAGAATATACTGAATACATTGAAATACGTGACAATCCGTTACATTTAAATAAAACTATGTTTAAACAATATAAATTACTGATCAATTGAAGTATTATTTCTTGCTGTTTAATCTGCTATTCCAAATTGATTAAATTTTTGTTAAACATTAAAGAGTTTTAACAAAAATAGTTTTTTTATAAGTTTTGAATATCTTTAAAATAACATATTTTAGTGTTTCAAAAAAATCTCAACTTAAGAAGAGACCTGGTGCTGTACCGAAAAAAATTATTATAACTTCGGGATTACTATTCGATTAAGTATTATTTTCTTGAATTACAATAAAGAAAAAAAAAAGATAATAATGAAACTAGACGTGTTTTATTTCACTATAATGACTGTGTTTAAGACATTGAATGTATTAAATTATGATTTGTATATATGAGTTTTCTGACTTTTTCAATAGCGTAACTGCGCTATGTATTTTCCAATAATGTCAGATTATTTCGAATTTCCTAGTCCATATATCAGATATTAGTTTACATTTTGACAACTTAATTTAATTTTTGGCAAGAGTTTTCTAATTGTTTTTATATAATAGTTCATTTGGAATACTTATAAAATGCCATATTGATAATTTGGAAAATGAATTTTGCATGATAGTTCACATGGCCCATATTTTAAGTTTAAAACGAAATATTTTATGCTTAATTTTATTTCATAAGAATACTCTGATCTATGAAATGTAAGAAATGAGAAGCAAAGAAACAATAAAATTGCAGGAGTTGGGGTAAATGCTAGTAATAATAACTCTATTAATACATCAAAGCTTGAGTTAGCCTAAACAATGGATAAAATGCGAAATTTGTATTTTTTTTAAAATTGTTACTAATCATTACAGAATATTAATACAAATAACTTCAAGCTCTCATTTTATAAATCAAATCCCCTCACAATTTAAACTTCTTTAGATCCCCCCCCCTTTTTTGGTTATTATTTTTCATTCATGGATATTAATTTTGAAATTTTATATGTATATTTCTCGCAAACAAGCATCCACTTGAATGACTTTTGGAAATGAGTGAGTGAGGGGAATACTTTAACGCGGCACTATAAAGCTGTATAAGTGACGAAGATGACACCTGAACTGGCAACTCCATCTCCTAATTTCCACACCACACTGGCGTAGGACGTTGCGGCCTTGGAAGATTTAATGTGCAGGAGCCTCTGCTACAAAGCGGGCCTTGTCTTCAGTGGCTGTAGGCAAGAACTCATGATACGCCAGTCACAAGTTCGTGACTTTGACCACTAGGCCACCGTTGTCCTATATTTGAAAAGGGGTATATAATTTGGCAACATAATATTATTCTCTATGAGAGTATTCCTAGAGGTGGCAGGTATAATTGTGAGATCAAGTGTTTTAAAAAGTAATTTATTCAAGATCAAATTCATTCTTCCCCCAAAAAAGTATTTAAAGAAAAATCATTCGGACTCGATCTCGTGGATATGCATATCACTCGAAAATATATACATCTATAGCTTCTCTTCGTCTCATCTGTAGTTCTATATTTATAACAACTCCCTCATTTTCATTTAAGGTGTGGCCAACTTCAGATGACTAAACGTACACGTATCAGGTTCAAATTGGATTTGAGACTAGAATTCTTGATCAAAAGGCACGGAAATTGAAAAAACCTAAGCACATTTTTATTAACCTTCTAACAAAAAAATTATTTGCACAAACATCTCCATACGATGCAGATAGCGGTCTATTTCTCGGTTTGATCAAACAGCTCCATACGCATTTCGGCCATGTAAAGACATTTAATGAAGTTTTATTAGTTATATGGACTTCCTCTCTCTCTCTCTCTCTCCTCTCCCTCCAACAGTGCCTTAATACTATTATTGTTTGCATTTCCAGGGTTGTTTATATATTGTACAGTAGAAATGAGCTTTACTGGTAGTTAACCCTCATTAGAATGATTTGAATGCAGAATTGCATGACGGATAATCTTTAAAGGTTGAATTAGGGGGTGAGTCGTTAAAAAATTTTTTAAATAGGAGGGGGATTATGTAGAGTATAAAGTATTGCTAAAAATAATAAAAACATAACTTATTCCAAAAATATTTCAAACATAACTTATTTCATAACTTATATATATATATATATATATTCCAAGAAATAGTAATAAAACATAACATTTCTCCAAGACGCGAAACTCGATGTTTTAGATGCAGGAATTAAGTAATTAAGAATATTATTGTGTGTGTTCTACAAACAGCACATTACGAAGCATTCGATTCTCCAAAATTCATCATAGCATTATTCTTGCATTTAAAGTTATTTATTACTAGCGAATTTAGAGTCATAATCTCATATCCGAACCCCAATTTACTAAATCTGCTCTGGGATAGAAATTGAAGAACTGTACACAGTGTGGAACTTTGCACAACTTCTCATTTCTGGTATGAAACAAAAGAATAAAGTAATTGAAGAAATGTAACAAAATATCCTATGAAATTCACGCTACGCTTCTCTAAGCTTTTCTCTATGTGTGTTTTTTTTCCTCCTGATTTCCTCTATTACCTACATGAACGGTTGTAGCCGAAGCTCTTTAGCTTCTTTCAATGTAACAGCGATTCGTTTCGCATCATTACGAGAAGCAGAGGGGGAAAAATGACTCCAGCAGGTTCAGCAAATTGGATTTTCCAAGTATAAATCAGTTGGCAGACCAGTGCCATACATCTATATAAGAGTCAACACCAGAGGGTAGAAAAATCATTGATTGGGAAGAAAGGGATCAGTGGTGGGGAGAAAAACGATCAAATTCACGATTTGTTACTAGAAACGTTTTGTAACAAATTGAGGGAGAATTTCCTCTTTTTTTATGACTTTTTTATTGTTATTTTTTGAATAACTTCTAAGTGAAATTGGTATCGAAGCAGTAGTTAAATCCTTAATGAGCCGTTATCATGCAAGAATACATATTTCTGCTGAATGTAGTTTTGTTTTATTTCTTGATCGGTATTGTTTAGAAGATTTTTTTGTCCTGTGGCACAGGAATCGGAAAACAATATGGTAAATTTAACCGTCCTGTCGGTACTTGTTTATGCATTTTTTTCCGAAGTAAACTGTATTGCATTTTGGTTTAAGTTATAGACTGTTTTTTTTTATTCAACTGTTATAGAAAAAATGGGCGTTTATTGATGAGTGGAATTAGATATTGTACATTCCAGAAAACCCATTTTTCAAAGGCAAAAAATTAATTTTATTAATATTTTCATAGCAATTAAACATATGCTAATAGTTCAATAAATTAAATAAAAAACTAAAATAAAATGAGAGTTTTTGAGTACATTTTAATTTTTTCTTTTTCATATTGATGCGAATCCAAAATTAAAATAAAATTTAATGAAAAGCTTGAAAAACGTATATCTGAAAATTCCTTAACATTTAGACTCTGAAAAATCTACAGAACTATCACACATAAACTTCGTTTACGTTTCTGTTTTAGTCGATAAATTTATAAGAAGATTTTTGCATAGAATACTTGTAATGCGCCAAATATTTATTTTGTAAATATGCCTTTTGATGTTATAGTAATGGAATAAAAGCAAGTAGTTAAATTCAGTGTATATAAAAGAAATTTTACAATGATACTCAAAAAGTATTTATTTTTTAAATTACTTAAAGGATAATTGGATTTTCCTACAGTTTATAAACAAATCAATATAAAGTACATAAGCAAGTAATAAATTTTAACTAATTTTTGGGTGTATAAAATGAGTTCAAGCAAATTTGGAAATTATTACATAATATCAAACAGAAGATGAAATTGTTTTTAAAGTGAAATATATTGTCATACATATATCAGATAAGATAATCTCAAAATTTGAGCAAATTTATTTAACACCACATATCCCCAGTAGATTAAAAAATTGAATACAGTGTAGCAAGTAAATATATTTCAGCTGCTATGTATTCTTTCGGTTTGCAGATAAATCTAAAATGTGAGATGTTATCTCAACGTTATCTACAAAATGCATCTTAATAAAGTATATGTATATGTGTGTTTTACTATGAAATATTGTTTTAAACTAAAAGGAGTTTTTAAGAATCGAACACGAGTTTTTAATTTATTTATTATGATCCATCATATAAAATTAATTTATTTTTTTAACGCAATCTACTTAACTTATGGGGGAAAAAACTCATTATTACTGTTACTGAAAAAACCACTTAATAATACTTGGAATTTTCTTACGTAAGAACTAGTATGTTTTAGATGCAATAATTCTTGTAAAATAAAATATGTAATTTATTTTTATCTCTTAGTTTATATTGTAAATTTCAAGTTTGAGAACATTTGCTTATTAAATACCCGAATGGTAAACAATTTAGTTTTTTCCTTAATAAATCAATTTGATAAAATTCTTATACTGATTAAAACTATTTTATTATTTTCAATAACCGTTTTTGCTCAGTTAAATTTTTAAAAAAAAGGAAAATTTAAAAAAATTATTTTAGTTTAAGGAAAATACTCAAAATCATTGTTACGCATATTTTTCTTTTTAAAACATGAATACTCTTAGAGTACATGCAGATATGAAACAATATTACAAAACTAATGATGAACGCATATTCTCAAAAAAAGTTTGTTTGCATTTTATATCTACATATTTGGTTGCAAAACTTATGTGGAGAAAAAAACGAATGAATTTGAATATGTTTACTTAAAATGTGTTAAGTTTTTAGTAATTTTAAAACTAAATCGTTGTATACTATTAAAACCCGATTCATTTTCTTTCGAAAAATAAATGTTCTATACTTATAAAAATCTATATAAAAAAATGTAGTTTTCATTCAACGATAAAATATATTAAAATACTAATAGAATTTAAAAAGAAAGAAATTAATTTAAGATCCATCAAGAAACAAAGGCAATATTTCTTTAGCTGAAAGTAATATTGTAATTTATTGTATTCACTTGAATATAATACCTGTTGCAAGAATAATATACTATTTTTCATTAATATAACCATTCTCAAAATTACAGTATTCCCCTTTGACTTTAGCAGGTGAGATTATTCAGCGTAAATTTTATACAGAAAGAAATACAAAGTAAATTTTATTAAACATTCTAATGCACATAATTCTAAAAATTGTATAAATTAGTACAACATTTATACGGCCGCAAATCATAATGTTTACGAATTAGAAAACAATTTTTCTAAAATGAGTGTTTTTTTGCATCACTATTCATTCAACATTTTTACTCGTATAAAATTAGGACATGAATTCATTGGAGCAGACGTTTTGTTTTAAGTAAGTCTACATAATATTTTGTTACATTTTAAATTCAGATTTAAAACCCAATTTAGCTTTGTTCAATTAAAGAGAGGTAAACTTACAATTTTTATGCATAGTACAAGGAAAAAAGGTTTTTAAACTCAATGAATAATTATGTATATTTTTTTTTAAATCTCCTTCTTGATCCCAAATAAATAAATTAATTAAGGCAGCCTTTCTCTATGGGTTTGAAAAAAATACTACTCAAAAACATTTGGTACTGATTCTCTGATATCTAGAAATCTACAGTACTGTACAATAATTGCGAAGCTCTATTAACTATTTTTACATCTTATATTTAAATAAGTCATATAGTAAGGTAAAACTTTAACAATAGTTTTATTAAGGATTAAAATTGCTATTTTGAATCTAAAGTAAATATTAATGAAATGAAATGAATGTATTGCATATTTTTGTTACTGTATGATTTTGTTTATATCTTACCAGTGTATAAAATCAGAGTTTCATTTAAAATTATTCTGTTTCATGGGAAGAAGATAAAAAAAGGCAATCACCAAAACGGTTTAATATTAATATAAAAACCTCGGAAACCTCTATGACAAAGTAGACACCAATGTCATAATCTATAAAAGTCACTTTTAGCTCGTTAACTTCCATGCGACTAACTTCTGTGAGAAGATAAAAGTAACTGCTATCTTTCATATTTTAAACAGTTTATACTTCATCATTAATTAATTTTTTGGTTGTTGGTTGTTGTAGTGCAGCGATCTTTCATTTGTGTTCCATGAAACCCTGGGTTCGAAGAGTGAAAGCAAACATTCGAAATGAAAATTATTTAAGTGTATGCAAAATAGATTCACCTTCCCTATGAAATTGAGACACCAGGGACACAAGTTAATGTTATTAGTGAGTAAATGACATTAGTATTATATAAAAAATTAATATCAAACACAATAATTTTTAAAAATTTTCTAGATAAAGTAATTATAGCATGTTGATCTAATTTAAATATTATATTACAGAGTTTCTGAAACTGTGGGTTGTGCCCCCTAGAAGAGAGTGATAACCCTGCGTGGGGGATGCGAATATGTCGAAAAGTCGGAAATAAAATATTTAAGATAATTATTAATTTTAAGTAAGCATACGAAATACACACACATTCTGACAAAATAAAAATAGGAACACAGATTACACGGATATACTGAAGCGATGTTTTTACATTCTCTGGAAACATCGTCTTGCAGCATTAATGTGCTTTCTCATGCACCTAATTTATGTTGTCCACCAAGGATGTGCATCCCTTGCTTTTTAATCGGGATGAACTTTTTACAAGACTTTTTTGAATAATATAAGTAGAAATGAGCTCATCTGTGCGAGATTATGCAAATATTATGGATTTCGACAGGAGTACTGATTCTTGAGAGCCAATATTTCGTTGTGTTATAAAAGAGTTTCCAGTTGTCCTTTTTCAGATTGAATATACAGAAGGCGACATTTGCATCTGCTGTTTCCTCGCAGTTGGAAAAAAAGTTAGAATCATGATGATTCCGAAAATAAGCGATGTCCGTGTTCCTAATTTAGACAACCTAAGGTGTATGAGTTTACTGTCAACTTTGGGTAAATGTTTTGAAGGACTCTTTATCAACAGAGTGGCCTGGAGTTTACACAAAGAGAATTATTTGATTGGAAACCAATTTGGTTTTATGCCTCAAAAATGTACTGATGACGCTTTGATGAAACTTAATTAAGTTGTTTCAAAAGGAAAAAAAGAGAAACTTTGATACAATTGTGATTTTCTTGGATATTAAGAGAACTTTTGACAATTCTTTGTGGTCTGGTATTCTAAGTCTTTTAAAAAGATCAAGTATGCCTAACAACTTGTTTGCCGTTATTTTCAGCTTCTTGAAGGATAGATATGAGACTTTACCTTTAGGTCATTCTTCAAAAGAGAGATTTTTGAACAAGAGATGTCCTCAGGGATCCGTTTCTGGACACTTCTTCTAAAACATCATTATAAATGGTTTTTTTGGAAAAAATCTTGGCTTTCTCTTCTTATGAAAGGATTTCTTTTGCCGATGACTTACTTATTTGTTTCCAGGGAAAGTCTTTTCTTGATATAAGCAGGGAATAGCAGCTAACCCTTGAATTTGTATCAACCTGGGCAATAAATTATAAATTAGAGTTTAATGCTGTCAAGTCAAAAATTATGATCTTGGAGAAGACAGAAAAGAAAGGCCTCACTAGGAACCTCACTCTTAGAGGGAATCATCTTCATTGTGTAAAGGAACTAAAATATCTTGGTATAGTTACTGACGGAAAATTCTGTTGGAAACAACATATTTTCATCTTTCAAATAAATGTGAAAAAGTTCTGCTAGGACATAATAAAGTTGCCAGAAATAGCTTTGGCCTCAAGTTCAATGTCTCATTCCTCATTTATAAACAAAGCATTATTCCATTTATCTGTTATGGTTCACGAATCTGGGGCTCTCCTTGACGAAAAAAAT
The DNA here is from genome assembly GCA_019973975.1 of Trichonephila clavata. Classification (NCBI taxonomy): domain Eukaryota; kingdom Metazoa; phylum Arthropoda; class Arachnida; order Araneae; family Nephilidae; genus Trichonephila; species Trichonephila clavata. The sequence goes on from BMAO01036128.1 coordinate 111,048, forward strand.
AAATTGTCGGGTTTCGCGAAAAATTTAAAGAATAATACTTCTCTGAGTTATTTCTGGGTATCGAACGATACCCTATGAAACTGTGTTTGCTATTTAGAGCTTTCCACCTATTGACATCTTTATAATCAGAAATAATTCAAGATAACAACGAATAACTGTAGCAATAAGAGTCTAGATGTTTCTCTGAGAATTTCTGAGCTCCCTCATCCTTCTGAACGATTCCCCTTAACTTGGTCAGTTACCGTAAAACAAATTGAAGACAATTTTCCTGTTGTCTGCTTTAGAGACGGTAGAAAAATTAACAGTAAGGTTGACCTTGCATTTGTTATCTTTCAATATTTTAATGAAATTGAAACTCGCCAATTTAGAATAAGAGATGAGTGTAGAGTGTTTCAGGCTGAATTATTTTTGCACATCTCCAGCAGTTTCTTGGATCTGTATAACCGAAAATCGTTCCTCGAATTTTTTAATTTGAAGAGATTATATTCCAGCTTTCTTTATGTCTTAAATATCATTAATTCCCAAAATCAACTAATTGTTAAAACGCAAATAATTCTCAATTTTCTTTGAAGCAGAGGTGTACAAGGTTTATTTTGTTCGAGGTCATATATGAATCTATGGTAATGGACATGCTGACTGGCTTGCAAAAAAGCGCAGAATTAAGCAATTTGATTCCTATAAGTATTCCGAAATCATATTATTAAAATGTTTTTAAGGGAAAAAAACTATTTCTGAATGGAATAACTTATATCAAATAATGCACACTTCACCGAGGAATTTCTTCCTTCCATTAGGACACTTTTAAGGGCTAAATATTTTCACCTTAATTTACATTTACCTAGTTTACAACTGGGCATGGAAAATTTAAATCATATTTTAAACGCTTCAATTTGTCACCTACCGGCCAGTGTTTTTGCTGTAGTGACACAGTTCAGGATGTCACACATCTGATATTTTAAATTGATCTTATATAAAAATCTGTTATATAAATTCACTTCCGAAAGACCTACTCTCTTGAACTGCCTAAAAAAGAACAATATAGCGTGGCCTCCTCCTTTCTCTGCTTTTGTTCAGAGCAAATATTCTTTACATAGTTTTGTGCAAATATATTGATAGCATTTATTCCCGTATTATTTAGACTCAATTTTTTTTGTGTTTGTTGACAATTACTGTATGTTGTTTGTATAGGTATGTATATGCATGTATATATATATATTGAAAGAGTAATGTGCATGTTTCTATATTCAGAAATATTGCTATAAATTACACACAACGCAATACATTTCTAGTTTCAAATAAATCAGAAAAAATTAAAAAAACTATAAACATTTCAGTAAATACTGTTTAATTCAAAAATACCCAATTAATTTTATTAATAGATATTTGAATAATAAAATTCTAAATAGTAAGGATTAAATTTCCAAAGTTTATAAAAGGTTATTATTTAAATTTATTATTCTTCCTAGATAATTATAGATAGCCCCAATTTCTAATTTAAATAAAATTATTGTTTTACTTTTTAAATCATATAATCTTAGTATCCCTAAGTTAATGGTAGTATGTTTATAATTCTTAATTTATTATTTCTATTATTTTCATACTTCTGCTAACTGCTACTTTTCAGCCATTGCTTTGCTTTGAATATGTATTTGTTTGATTATGTATTCGTGTGTTTCGACAGGGTCGGTCAAGCTTCAATAGTCCGTGACATACAATCCACTAAAAAGAAATCACGACACGAAAGGTGGGGTGTTTTCCCGGGTTTTGAATAATACTCTGTATTTCCTCTCTTGTGTGCTTATATAGTTAGTTTTTTGATTCCCAGAAGATGGACAGTTGATGCAAACTTCGAAAAGGACAATCCCTAGGGAATTAAACAATATATCAGATGGTATTTATGTAGAAGAGTATCAAGTTTTAATGTACATAGCGGGTTATTGAGTGCATAATATAAAATTCGAATGATCCGATTGCAGATACATATTTGTTTTAAATAAAAAAAAATCAATTTCCATTTAGAAAATATCGAAGGGACAAAATATTTGAGTCTTCTGGATAGAGGAGGATTAAAAATGCCCACAGATAGTATTATGAAAATCATTTCAACGCAACATTTTATTTTTAATTTGTTAAGGCAAGTCAGTAGGGTAAAAACCATGAGATGATCGATTTTGAGTTTTTGATATTTCTGAAATCGGTATTTCATTACCTTTCTAGGGATATAACATTTATGCCATATTTTCAATGATATAACTATGTCAAAATGTCTTTTAGAAAATCATCAACTGGTGGGCCATGCCCCCTTTTGACAGATATTTGCCTTTTAAATATCCTGAAACCTTTGCAAAGCCTTCTTTTTGTTATTCAAACGCAATTAACTTTAGATAACAGTTGACAGTTCGATTAACTGTATTTGTTTGGTGGCGGAATTTCGAATTACAACATGTTTCCAAGTGTTTTAAGGTGCCTGACTAGTGCAAAATCATCAATTTTAATGAAAATGACAAAAAAAATTTATTTGATATTTTTAATATTTGAATTTTCTTCTTTCTAAAAATACCTTACTTTTGCTTGTACTCTAATTATTTACGAAGTTATAGCAGTTTTTATGTCAAGTGAGAACAACAAAAATGAACCGGAAGTTAGAAATCGAAACCGAAAGTGCTTTGAATTTGAAAAATTTTTACTCTTTTTTGAAGTTTTATTGAGTTTATTAATAAAATATTAATTTTGGTAATCTTAAAACTGAATATGGTGATATTTTTTTAAAAATTATTTAATAGTTTTTAGTAAAATTTGGCAACAACTTTACAGGTTTGTTGTTATATTTTGATTTGTTTATGTTCTAGCGATTCGATTCTTCGCTCCTCATTTAATTAATTATTTTGATATATTTTATAAAAAAACTGTCTTTTTAAAGACAAAATATTGATTAATTATGGCTAAATCAAGATCTGGAAAGTCTAAGAAGCGCCGATTTACTGGAAATCGTTATACCATTCATGCTACTATTAATGAGAATGATGAAACATCTGAGCTCAATTCTACTGAATCCGCTAGTGCCAAAAAATTGGTATCAAGCCATACACGTTTGGAAATTTTCTCAGAAAGGTTGTTTGAAACTTATGAAGACAATAGAATTGTCAGTTTGACAACTTTGATTTCATTGTTTGCTTGCCCTGATTGTTATTCTCAGGGCTTGGAACTTATAGAAGACTCTGTCAGTGGATTATGTTCACATATGAACCTAAATTGCAAAAACTGCTCCTTCTTTAAAGGTTTCCATATGACAGAGAAGATGAAAGGTTCTTGTCTGATAAACTCTTCAATTGTTTTGGGGATAAGGATAATCGGGAAAGGATTTTCAGCTGGCAAAAAGTAATGCGCTTTCCTGGGTTTACCTTTCCTATCAAAACTTGCTTTCCGCAATCAAGAAAGGAAACTGTTGAAAGCAACTGAACGCGTTGCTCAAGAAAACATCAACGCTGCATTAAGTGAAATCAAAGGCTCAAATAGTTTCATTAAATGTGGAATATCTATTGATGGTACTTGGCAACGCAGAGACTATTCATCTTTGAATGGGTGTGTAAGTGCCATATCAGTTGACACCGGTAAAATTTTAGACATTGAAGTTATGACGCAATATTGGCACATATGCGCGAAAGGCAATAACCAATCATCGAAACATGTATGTTCGAACTATAAAGGTTCCACTGGGAACATAGAGGTTGTTGGAGCCTACCGTATATTTGAGAGATCAAATGTAAGGGATGTGCAGTACAATGAATACTACAGAGATGGAGACTCAAAAGGATATGAAGCTGTTAAAAACTTTTATGGAATTAATACAGTAACCGAACTCGAGTGTATAGGCCATGTACAGAAATATGTAGGGGGGCGGTTGCGTCAATTAAAATAAACGATGAAAGGTTTAGGAGGGAAAAATAAATTAACTGGTAAATTAATTGACAGAATCCAGAACTATTATGGAATAGCTATTCGAAGCAATGTAGGTAATCTACAAAAGATGATGAGTTGTGTAATAGCTGCATTTTCCCACTGTGTATCTGGAAAAAACAATTCTTTGCATGGACAGTGTCCTGAAGGATCTGAGAGTTGGTGTTGTTACCAAAGGGCAAAAGCAGCTGGAGGTCCTCTCAAAGAAAATAAGCTAGGACTTCCTAACAAAATTATAAACCAAATAAAACCTACATATCTAAAACTGTGTAATGAAACGTTGTTGAAAAAATGTCTTCATGGTAAGACACAAAATTGTAACGAAAGTTATAACAACATTTTGTGGAATATTGTTCCCAAAAATATATTTATTGGACTGCAAACATTTCGTTTGTGTGCATTATTAGCTCCGATACTTTTTAATTCTGGTTATGCTGGTATATTATCAGTGATTCGAAATGTAAATGGTTCCCTTCCTGAAAGTGTTGTTCAAGAGTTAGTTAAATTTGATAAACAACGGATTTCAACATCTTTAAGACATTCTTCACTGATTGCAAAATTGTCGCGAAAAAAAAGAAAAGCAGCAAGGAAAACAAAAAGTACTAAGAATGAAAAAACAGAAGGCTTAGTATATTCATATGGAGGGTTTTAAAGTACTTCTTTGCATGATTTTTATTTCTAATTTATGATAACCTTTGTGATAAACAATGTTTTTAAGAGCTTTTTCGTGAATGTTTACGAGTAAAACAACACAAATATATTTTGTATTAAATATTTCTTAACTTCTAAAATAATATGGTAGAATATATATTTGTTTTTCTATGTAAAATATTTTTATTTTTAAATGCAATAAGGTTTTTTTAAAGTGCATTTTATATGTCTAATCTGTAGTTCGTACACTATGTACTTAGACTTTAAGAAAAAGCTTTTTGACACTATAAAATTGTTAAAAATATTAAAAGTTTAAAGAAAGTATATAATATTCATAATTGCTTTGAAAAGGTTTGTTTTTTTGATATAGAGAGGTTTTAGGTTTTTTTAGCAGTATAGTTTTTTTTAAATTTTGAATTTTAAATCTTTAAATGCATTTTTCTCTGAAACAGCTTTTTTGATATTTTACAACACGGTAAGCATAATATCTCAAAAAGTTCTGTAGATAATTGTTTGAAATTTTGTATAATGGTTCATTATTATAGTATGTATGCTGAGACGTAGGGATTAAGAAAAAAACAGCATGTTTACCTTTTTTATAATTTTTTTTCTGCGTGATAAATGTGAAATTTTTGAAAAATTTGCATTGCGTGCACTTTTTGACCTCTAGTTCAGTAAAAAATTAAAATTTTTCAAAGATATTAGGTCAGTTCCGTTAGTAACTGTTTTCTGAGTAAAATTATATGGGTTTTTTAAAATTTTATGCATTAGAATTTATTTTACTATGTTTAACGTAACGTGCAAATAACGTCTAATTTAAACCTAAAATTGGCCATATTTAAAACAATACACTGAAAGAATTTTTTTTTGCTATTTTTATTAGTTTTCATTTATAAGCAAACAAAAAATGAGTTTAAAAGTAAATTTTCAGCAAAATTTCAAAAAAATGTCTCCGCAACTAGTCAGGCACCTTAAAGTATTTTTTCTTAGTATTTAAAAATTTACTTTCACAAGGTATGATTTGTTTTCAAAACTACTATTTTCATAATTTATATTTTTAAAATTACGTTTAAAAATTTGTTTCTAAATTTACTGTATGTGAAAAAAAAGCTGCAAATTTACATTATATATTCCTTATGCATTCTTGTGGATACTAAAGTGATATTTTAAAAATATTACAAAAAAAAAACCTTTAGCTAAGAGCACATGTGTTAAAAAACAAACAACTTTGAATAAATTCAGTGATGATAAATAAAAGTCTGTTTTTTAAAAAACTAAATTTTTTTAAAAAAATATCACTTCAGTTTTTATGTAAATGTTACTTTACTGTACAGACAAGTTTTTAAACTTAAATATTCAAAAATTTCTGAATGAATTGTACATACAAAAATTCAGATGTGTAATACCATTTGTCGTTGCAAGAAGCTGGTTAAATACATAAAAATACCTAAATATCATGTTTAAAAACATAAAAACTGTTTTATTTTTGCTGTTTAAGAAATCATGTGTCTAGTTTAGAGAAACTTTTGAAATTTAAATGTCTTAGAAACTTATGTTTGCATGTGAACACACAAAACACATATGGAAACTTTCAAAATGACGTAAAATATTGTTTTTTCAAACGCACACAAAACCATATAGATAAATTTTTCCCCAATATTTATGATGATATTTGCGCTACTTTGATATTTGTAATACATAAATGCTACAAATTCTTCTAAAATTTATAGATTTTGCGATAATAGATGTAAATTTTACAAAATATCTCGTTAAACAAAAACTGAAAAATGTTATGTATGTATTTTCTGAGAATTTGAAAACATGTTTGATGCTTTTTTTTACTTAAAATATATTGACTTGATACTAATGTTGAATAAAATGTGGCAAATACATGTTAGAAGTCATAATTTTTGTGATAAAGTGACATTTCATGTTAAAACTAATTTTTCAAAAAGTTTGTTTATAAAAATTTATGTTCTTTTTTCTCAGAAAATAATGAAAGAAAGCTCATAAAATTTCAATAAAACATAACTCATATGTACAATGAACATAACCATGTACACTGAAGTAAGCCTTTATAAATTTTCCCAAAATATTTTAACATAAAGCATTTATCGTAGAAAAAAATGAAAATTTTCAAGAAATTCATAGTAATATTTTTATGTTGCGTGGTTTTGAAAAAAATTAACAATATAGTTGAAATATTTCACTTCAGCATAAATATTAAAGTCTAATTAATATTCAGACTGAATCAGAAGTCTTAATATTTAATAGTTTCTGAGAAAAAGTACACATATGTGATGATACGGGATGATTTTTGTCGTTGCCTGTAAAGCTTGTTATACACAAAAAATTACATAAATTTCATGTTTAAAAATATAAAACAGTTTTCTTGTTGTTTTGGATATCATTTATGTATTATTTAAAGAAACGTTTTAATTCTGACACTTTAAGAAATTGTGTTTACATGTGAATATACAAAGCACTAATGAAACTTTTCGAAATGTCATATATTTATGTATTACTGTCTTATAAAGATTATATTTTGTAATTTGTGTCTTATTTTTCTATAAATTTATTGTATGCAGAACTGGAATGTTTTATTTTATATTTCATATATATTGTGTATACTGAAGTGAAATTTTTGAGATATTCCTCAGACATTTAGCTAAAAAGCAGATGTCGTAACATGAAAAAAGGAAAATTTTATAAAATTCATTATTTCTACTGTGAAAAAATTACATTTTTAAACAGGCTGATCAATTTTTAAAAAAAATTTCACTTCTGTATAAAGATAAATGTTTATTTAATGTACACACAAATTTTTAAGCTTTCTGTTAAATAGTTTCTTAGTAAAAGGTACATAAATATATCCGAAAAAGCAATGCCCTTTTTCGTTGCAAAAAACTTGTTACATACCCAAAAATACACAAATTGCATGTTTAAAAACATAAAATCAGTTTTCTTGTTGTTGTTTTGGATACCATTTATGTAATATTTTAAGAATCCTTTTAATTCTGATACTTTAAGAAATTGTATTTACATGTGAATTTATAAAACACAAATGAAATTTTTCGAAATGTCGTATAATGATGCATTACCAAAGTCATATTTTCATGTATTGACACATTTTCACATGGTATTTATGATGATTTATAATCACAATAATGTATCAGAACAGAAAATTCTTCAAAAATTGATGCATAATTTGAAAAAACTGATGCAAATGCTATAAAATATCTCGATAGATTAAAAGTGAAAAATGCTATATATGTATTTTCAGAGAAATCTAAGTAAACGAAATAAGTAAAAAGTCCTAAAAGTTATTGAGAATAAGCTAATATTTAAAAAATAGTGCAAATACAGATTGTAATTCATAATTTTTTTGATGAAGTGACATTTTATAATAAAAATGCAATTCTCTCCATAAACGGTGTTTTTAAAAATGCGTGTACATTTTTCTCAGAACCTATTCAACGGAAGCACTTGCACAATTTTCACTGAATATTACTGATATCTGACTATATATATTGCAGGGAGCCTTTATTAATATTCCCATAATATTTTTGTAAAAATCAGTTATCGTGAAAAAAATGACATTTTTCAAAAAATTCATAGTGATACTGTTGCGATGAATGCTTTTGAAAAAACTAAACAATATATTTGAAAAAGCTTCCAATCAGCTTAAATAAAAAAGTCTAATTAATATACAGAAAACATTTTAAGTCTGTACATTTAATAGTTTCTGAGAAAAAGGTACATAAAAATACTCATTTTAACATTAGCGGGATAGGGGGTACCGACTACTCTTAATATCGAAAAGATTCGAGTCAAAATATCTTAAAATTGATTGCTTTAGAACATAACAAAAGCATATCTTGGAATTACATGATTTGTGGGATGTCTTATATTCATTTTATTCTTCTATAAACTGTAACAAACCTGCATTTTTATATTTAAAAAATATTCATTACAGTTGGGTATATATGCGTAAATAATTATTTAAAATAGCGCAGTGAAGAAATTTTAATGGCGAAGGATAATCAAAAAATGAAGAAATTTAAGGCCAATTAAATTAATGTTTGGTTTTTTATATTTCCCGGTTTTATTTATTTAAATATTCAATTATATAGATTCGTATTTTATTCAATGTGCATGTACTTCCTTATAATTCATTTTTTATATTATATATAGAATGCATGTAGTATCAAATACTATAGAATCATTTGTGTTTAATCAATCATGTATCAGAAATATTTATGCAGCAAAATGTAGAGCAGAAAATGGACAAATAATTCTAATGGTTGTTATTTATATTTCACTAAATCATAAAGTGTAGAGAAAATTATCGAATTCCTTCACAAAAATTTAGTAGCCTACACTGAAGCCGGATCGGCTCTTCTGAACAAATTACCTATGATTTTAATGTAGATTTTTCAAAAGACAAATAAAAAACATTAGTTTAATTTTTAAATTCAAAGTTCAATTTAATTATCACAAATGATCTAAGTGAGATCACTATGGAGTATGGAACAATGCTTGACGAAGTTGTTTTAGATATTTAAATAATTTTGAATCTATAAAATATTTACAACCAATTTCAGCTACTATAAACCTATTGTTTCCCTCTTAGAAAACAATTAATTCACAAATATGATTGTATATTTTGCAAACAAAATATTACTTTATGTGTACAGACATATGAATAAATTATTTTACATGAGAATGCTAATATCCCCTTGTTTTTTATTCACCGAACTAATGCCTGAAATAACATTACAAAATTTGAAGTTTTCACTTCTATCGTGTGGTCATAAGCACACACTTTTTTTTTCCTTTTTGAATCCCATTTGTGCCTGTATCCCTCTACTTGAAACTTCCTACCGCTATTGATTGAATATTGACTTACGTTTGTAAGCCTTGTGTTATACTTGTCGGCATACAAGAAGTCCACCTAGAGTCTAAAAAAATATATCAACACTCCTCAATGTATTTGATAATTAATTTATCAATACTAAACTAAAACATCTAGAATAATTACCAGTGACTTCCATGTGGGCTTGTTAAATGTAAAATTTAATAGTTATCTTGATAAAGTGTACGGTTTATAATTGAAGTCAATTGTACTTTTTAGCGTCAAAGTACAGTATTCTTATATTGAATACATAGTTCTTGTTTGGGGGGGGGGGAGTCGTGAAAATAACTATGGCTGAATATTGTGTCACAAGCATTGAAAGCTTGTAAATCACTTTTCTATTAAGATATGTTATTCTAAGGGTGTATTGAAGTTCCCGAAATTTTTTTCATTTCTAAGGATTCCATGAGTCGAAAAAGTCTTAAGACCATTGATGTAGATCAACTCTGGCTATTTTATACCATTTCATTTTTTTTTCCGAATTTTAATAAAATATATAATTGTTGCCAGTGATATGACATTTATCATCTTACAATCATCACATGCAGACTATTTTATGATTTTACTAAATGGTAAAGCCGACACAAAGAGTTGCAGCCGTAATTGTCGAGCTAACTGACATAATCAAAACACAATTCTCAGATACGTTCATGTGGTGCGCTTGATATTATCATTTATATCACGTGTAAGTCTTCACTAGCTCTGGGTGCGCCCAATGTCGGACAGTAGTCTTCGCTCAGAAGATTACTAACTACATTTTCATGCCTTAAATCCACATAGTTAAAAATATCTTAATACTGACTGAAATGTGAACATGTGACACTAGGAGCAGCAGTGAGGTATCTAAATGGAAATTTAGTAATTAATAAGCAGGGAATTAATACTTATTCTAAGCATTCTTATTTCACAACTTAAATATGTTTATAAATTAACCTCGAAGAATTACAAAATCCTGAAAAACGTTTCGAGCATCAAAATGCAAAATTCAATCCATCTCAACACTGTTATATAAACCAACAAAACTATTATTCAAATCTACTTAATTAGATATATCCCTAAAAAGTTCAATTTTCACAAAACTTCAGATTCACATATCACCAATGTAAGATCTTCAGAAGAGAATAAAATGATCAATGATATGAAAAGGATCATCTAATAATTCAAACTTAAGTGAATTAATGTCATTGAACATTTCAATAAGAATCCAATGTAAGAAAGGGAAAACTATATCTTATTATTACAATATTCAATCATTTTCTTTAGTTGTATTTTCAAACACGATTAGGTATCCGTTTTCTACAGTGATACATAAACTTTTGATCTACGTTATGGCTGATTGATGATTAAACACATGATGTAATAAGTTTCCTTCAAAGAAATTTGTACTAATCACAATTGTAGTTGAAAATGGTTATTTTTACTCGGTGAAGCGTATTTCATAAGAGAATAAAGATTTCAAACGCTTACAGCTTTGAGAAAACATATTTGGGATTTCATTTCTTAGAATAAAATTTTGCCGTAAACCAGCTGTGTGGTGCATTTGGTTTGTCGCTGGCCTTGCAATCCCAATTTTGCGTATTTGATCCCGGTTCAAGTCGGTGCATTTTCATGATGCAGTGATGACTGTGTCTGTGTCGTATGATTATACGGCATGTTTTAAAGACCCCGAGAGTGCCTGGTTCGCTTGAATGATCTCGGCTAAATTAAATTCCCAGTACATATTTAGCATCGTCGGAGCTCTGGAGCTTCCTATTGGAATCAGAATAACATCTCGGAAATTGTTGTCCACCTACAAGGTGCAGCATTTAGATATCAGTTCCTGAGGAATGTACTAGGTACACTGCTAGCCACCGTAAATGCAACACCAAGAAAGACAAGAGATAGCACAAAAAATTTATTTTGTAGGTAACATGATGACCAAGTATCAAATGATTAAATTTATAGACTTCTGTGAAGTGTGGTTCCTGCCAGAATCAGTAGCCAGAGTAGCCGCCATTGTTGAGGTCACCGCTGCCACACGCCTCGTCATTGATTCAAATACACTATGGATGTGTTCTTGGCGTACAGCAGACCAATCAGCTACCACACGTTGCCAAAGTTGAACTGGTGTGGCAGCTGGGGGTGTAATCTGGGTCAAAAGTGGAGCAACCATGGACCACATGTTTTCTATCGGCGAAAGATCTGGAGAGCGAGCCGGCCAGGGAAGGAATTCAATCTGGTGATTGACGAAGAACCTTTGAACAATGCGTGCACGCGTGGTCAAGCATTATCCTGTTGAAATATGCCTGTGACCAAGCCTGAAGGTAAGGAAGGACAACTAGCTCCAACATCTCGGAGATGTAGCGCTGGCTGTGTAAAGTACCGGGGATGTGTACTAGAGGAGTGCGAGAGTAATATCCAATACCGCCCCATACCATAAAACACGTTGCAGGACCAATGTGGGGCTGCATAACGCAACTGTTCAGCATCCTCTCTCCACGGTGTCTCCAGACTCGAAACCGACCATCGTGGTGTTGCAGACAGATGCGTGACTCCTCAGTAAAGACAACTTCATTCCAATCTGCTGCCTAAATCCTTCTTTCATCGCACCATTGGCGGCGGAGACGTCTGTGGTTCTGCGTCAAGGGTAGACCAAGCAATGGACGTCTTGCGGACAGACCACTCTGCTGTAAACGGCGTCGAATGGTACGTGCAGACACAGAATGATGCATTACAGACTCAAAGTGCTGTGCCATGGTTCGTGATGTGACTGAGCGATCCGTCACTGCCATGCGCACAATTTGCCTATCCTCACGTGAAGTGCTGCACTAAGGTGGATGCGATTGACCACGTAGGTCCGTCGTACCCTCCTGCATCCAACGGTCACATATCTGCATTACAGTTGTTTGGTTTCGTCCATCACGACTACCGATTTCCCTGAAAGATAATCCACAATCTCGGTAGGCCACTCTGTCCTTCCTCTGTCAAACTCGGATACTTGATCAAAAGCGGATCGCTGTTTTCTATGAGACATAACTGATCGTTTTTTGAAAAACCCACTAGAAAAACACAATTGCCGAACTTGAAACCGTCGAAATCTCCAAGCCTTAAACATCCCTTTGAGGTGGTGGCACAGGCGTGCGTGATGTGTGTCTGCGGTGAAATTCTATTCCTTTGCATATCTCACCTCCGCTAATGCATGCTATAAATTTCATGTTATTTGCGTGCTTCCTTCAGGGTGTTGCATTTACGGTAGTAAATGCAATGGTAAAATGACATTCCGCTGTCTCATTAAAAATAAAAATAAAAATAGTCGTACTCAGTCTAGGACTTACATAACTGAGTAATGCATTTTTGAGTAACTTTTAGTTTAATTACTTTTATAGTATTTATACAAAATATTTTAACAAATATGTTATCATTAATTATTTGTCGAATCGTCTTTTCAGTCGTTCAGTCTTTCTCATCGTCTTTCAGCAATCTATCGTCTCATAACATAAGGCGTCTTGTTCATGTCTCTCCCTCTTTTCTATCGTCTAAGCAGAGAATGGCTTCAAAACACACGTGTGTAAAATAGATCAATCAGCGATTGGTAACAGAGAGTTGCTTGCACTGCAGTTAATAATGAAAAACCATAGTTTTTCTCTAAATGAGTTCCATGATTTACTTCCCGAAGGATTAAAATGCCTTTTTTTATTGTAGTTTTGTGGTGTGGGAGCTTTTAGTTCCTCTGATACTGTTATCTTTTTTCGTGATATTTTAGATGACATTAAACCGCTATAAAATTGCCTTTTTTAATAAATAATATTTGTAATTTTTAAAATATATGTAATATTAAAACTAATAAAAAGAAAATTTGCTTTGATATGAACAAATTTACAAATGTAAAACAAAATAAAGATAAAAATTCGTGAAATATCTAGATTAAGAAAAAAATTTCTTGATGAGAATGTGTGAAGATGCTTTCGAGTGGAGCTTCTGTGAATGGTTGGTCACAGAGGTTAGTTATTTTTGAGTTACAGTTTAGGTGAAAAGCTCGACCATGCACAATCATTGAGTAGTAAATGGAGAGAATTTAAGAATAAAAGTAAAGTTAAATAATACAGACAAAATAAAACATATTTAGGAATTAAAGAATAGCATTATCAATTAGGATTGAACTGGGTCTGTAGAAATGAAGATCAGGAGTACATGTTTTGATGAAAGTGATCAATTTATCATGTTAGATGTCAATGTTGTTAATGAAATTAGTAGAATTTATCCTGATAGTTTACCTAATAACGGATATTTTATTCCTTCTTCTGAAGTCTACATTATTCATGAGCCAGAGAGTGTTTAAATTGTGCTTGCCAATAAAATTCTGGACACATTTTAAAAATAATTAATATGAGTTTTTGTTGCTTGTCCCCAAACAGGGGAGATGTAAGTCAGGATCGTTTTTAAGATCTGCGAATAGATAAGAAATTTGTTTCATTTACTCAATTTTCATTTTTTGAAAATTAAGGGGTAGAGTTATTGGGCGGCTTTTTTAAACATTTTCTCTACTAAAATTTACCCTTTATTTGAAAGTGAGATTTTTACTCGTATCAAGGATAATTCCTAGGTTTTTCGCTTAATTAGAGCAGGAAATTCTATTCTTTTTGATGTAGCTGTCTGATGCTTTTTTTGTATCTAGTGAAAAATATAGCTTCTGTCTTTAAGATGTCGATGGCTATTTTCTACTCGGTAAGCTAGTGATCAGACTGGGTTAGGTATCATATGATCATATATGACATGAAGGCTGGTTCATTGTGTGGACTAAGTATCGCGGTGACGTCAGCATACATGTAAATTTCAGTGTTATTTGTGGTGGGAATGTCGTTGACATAGATACTGGAGGACGTGGGAGAAAGAGAGAAAGGACCCTACAAAAATTGTTCTAGCATTTGAGAGTGTATTATTAATTTTTATCGAAGAAATTATTTTGATGAGTTGAGAATTAGTGAGGATAATTAATGTTGTTGGCACTTTGTATGGAATCAATTTATTCATAAGTACTGTGTGTCAGACGTGTTCGAAAGCTTTTTGTATGTCTAGAAATACTGCACGTGTGCACATTTCTTGTGGCAAGATCTAATACACAATAGTGTTCTGAGTAACTGGTGGGGGTGGGAGAGCATGATCGAAAGCCGTACTGCTCCCGAATTAAAATTTGATTTGATTAAGATGGTCATTTAATCTTAAAGGATGATTTTTTCAACCGGTTTACTAAGAACTAATACTAGAGAGATTGGTCTGTAGTTTTTGACAAGGGTAGGACCCTAACCAGGTTTTAAAATAAGAAAAACCTATGCACTCGGAAATCAGTTAATATTTATAATGTCATTAATAATTGTTGTAATTTTAATAATTGATAAAGGATTTAGATTTTTTAACAGTTTTATCTGTACCATCTCTTCCTGGATACGTTTTAATTTTAATCTTTTTCATGTAAAAAAGAATCTTTCCGAGGAAAGAGCATGTAAAATTTAAAATAGAGGAGGATCAAAAAGATGCGCCACCCGCTTCGCTTACAAACCGATAATTAGTAGTATTAAGAAAGAATTCGTCAACGACTTGTGGAATTGTGCAATCAGAATAAGTATTATAGATATCATTCCATAAAAACGATTCGCAGGCGAATCAGAAATGTTTTCAGATTAATGCTGGTCCTTCAGTGGATACCTTGAGGGCCATTGAGAGCTTAGATATTTTTGATTGCACCTTGGTAGAAGGATTTCTAATTTACTTTAGTACTGATTAATCTAAAAATAAAATTTACTCTAAAAATGATTCCTTAAAACTCACTGTCAAAATAGAGAAAATAAAACCACACATTTAGTTAAATAAAATACTATAGACTACTTTTAAAATTTAAAATTATTATTTTCTTTTAAAAAGGACATTTTTCTAAGTGTGTATCTTGTACACGGATTTGCACAGAAATTATCAAAAAACCAACATCAAAGAAGTTACCTTAAATCTCAAATGCAAAATCAATTCAACAGTATTCAATCTTAATTTCAGAATTAATTCCTCTGGTGCTTCCAAATTTGTGATAATGTGTTTCTTTAGTCATAAGTTGCACTTAATGTTAAATTAAAAAAAAATATTCCGATATGTGAAATTAGATAAAAACTTTACAGTTGCATAATGACGTATTTAATACATTGAAACAAAGGTATTTTTCGAATGCAGTTTTAATTGTGTGTCTAAATAATTTTTATATAAAGTATACCAAAATCAAATAATCCCTGATTTAAATGTTTGGTCAAGGAAAGTTTCCTTTCCTCTTTAAGCAGGTGGTACTTAATTGTTTTTAAAATAATTTTAAAGAAACAACTATTTAAGAGGATTTTAGCTAATAAGGGTTCCTTATCTTCCAGAATAAATTAATCATAATTAAAATAATTTGAAAAGAATTATACGTATACATTTCTCAAATCTTAATTATTATTCACCAATTGTTAGCGAAGATATTTGGTTGTTTTCTTCCTCACACATTTGTTGCAGAAAGTTTCATACAATTAATGTTAATACTTAAAAATGCACATGTTTTTATTAATTTATTATAAGAAACAAATATATTATTTACTCCTTGTGGGATTATAAGGCTCTAAGAATAAATACGCATTAGTACGTCACTGCTTATTTTAATTTGTCTCGACGTAAAATAAATTAAAGTCATGAGAAAAATACATAACAATGTGTAAATTATTTTCTTTTCTTTTAATATTACTGGATTCGAATACAATTATTCCCGTTGAGTTATTTGTCATTATCAAGCATTAATTTTCATTTATTCAATTACACTGAATTATTATACAAAATTATCTATAATGATACTGAGTAATAAAAAAATGTGAGGAAACACAATAATATATTATTACATGACACAATAAACTGAAATAAGTACAGGGTATCGCCTGAAAATATTTTATCATTTGTGCCAATTTTGACAGTTAATTTTTTGGTTAAACTTTCCAGCTCAGGTAAATGCATTCGACTTATGTTTTAGTTTGACGTTTCTTATAAAAATAAATCATTAAATACGTCAATAATCAATTTTAAAAGAGTAGTAAATATTTCCCTTACTCGTGATAGGGCCTGTGTAATGTCGCATAACTGCGGTTATGAAGAAGTACTACACCTTTTGTATATTTCAGAATATAATATAGTATGAAACTTGAAATACTTCCAATCAATTAATAAATAAATATTAAAAATAAAAAATAAAAGATTTGTATGTTATAAAAAAGCTAATTATAAAAGGCAAATCTTAAAGTAAATAACAAACACACAACTAAAGTATAAGTATTTTCGAACCTGTAATCACTAAGGAATAATAAGAAACAGACTTTGGGTACCTAGATAAATGGAATGGGGGAGTCTGTCTAAAACTGTCGTTCTGTTTTGATTCATCCTAAGTATCCTACCAATTAGCAACGAGAAAATGTTGGTGTAGTAGCGTACCCTCCCCCCCCCCTTTCCTATTTAGTCCTAATTCTACAAATGTTTCTTGACTTACTAGTTTTCATTTTTTATTTTTGTTTATTTGTATTTTCTATATACTTCCTTTTACAAATGTAATGAATATTTTGTTAAATTGTTGAGCTTTGCTTATGTTATTTTTTCATTGTATGCATCTCTCATGTGAGAGCAGCAGTTGCTGCGTCATGACGTCTGACTGAGCGCGCTTTAGAGGAATGCGTGTGAAGACCCTAGACAGAATGAACGGTCTGATAAATGAATTTTAGCCACGTGGCAAACGATGTGCGTTTAAATATTTAACTTAGAATAGTATTTGTGTAATTGCATATACCCGTTTTCTTTGTTTCTGTTAGAATAAACAGTTTCATTTGTAAGTTCTAAGTCATTACTGGCTAATGAACTAACAACAGCACAATAATTGGAAGTTCTGCATAGAAAACGAAACAAATACATTGCATGTACTGCTGGACACACAAATTGCAACACCAAGAAGAACCAGAGATATCACAGCGAAACATACAATAATTCATTATTATTGCTATAATGCATTATTTTTGTATAAGGGGGCGTGATAAAATTATGATTGAAAGTTGGGTCGCCAAAAGTGAAAGTTTGGAAAGTACTGCCTTAAGGCTACCTACTAGACGCATTTTCGGTCCAGTTGCGGAACTCTCACTTCAACATCATTATCCAGTAACTCTCTTCAAATGTCTATGCTTGGCATTCTTGAATTTCATTTGGCTACTTATTAAAATATCTTCAATTCTTGGAGTAGTTTTCCACTTCTTTTTAATTCACACTCTGTTCTTTTCTTTTTGGAGACGATGATCCAGAATTTAAAAATGTTCTTAAAATACTTAATTCGATCACATCAAATATTATAGTTATATCTCTAACGTCATAGAAGTGTATTCATTGAGAATGGTTTATTTTAGAACGATTCCTCGGAGTAATATTCATCTTTGAACAAGTAAAAGTAACACGCCTTATACTGAAAGCAAAACTGAAATTACCAGCTGCCCCACTGTAGGGCTCACAACGGTGCTCTTCATACGTTAAAATTAATAAATTATAGTCAAAGTTTATGTGTCACACTACATAAAGGCAGATATCATGAGTTTGAGGAGGTTCAGGATATCACTAGTAATAATATATCCAACTCAAACAATAAAAACATTTTTTTCCAAATTAATTCGTACAGTTTAGTACACACACACACACACACACACACATATATATATACAGGGTGGCCAGCCTTAAGTTGACCCAATAGCTAATTCCCGAACCGCTCGGTTTAGATATGCAGTTCCAATTTGAAAAATGTTTTAAAACAGGTAAATAATGTTTTCACGTGCTTTTCGAACCAAAAAAACCATTTAGAAAAAAAATTACAAAAATTAATTTTTATACGGTCCCCAGGTCCTATCATTTTTATTTAGGTAAAGATGCAGCACATAAGAACAAAGTAAACACAAAAAGTTTCATTTTATTACGAAAATAACTGGCCGAGTTATGGAACTTTGAAAATAATATATTTTATCCATTTTCTCGGCAATTTTCAACAAGCAATTAAGGGGCCATCTCCAAAGTGAAATTAGTTGGAACTCTGCCAGGAAACTTTCGCTCTTGCAAGTCCCTTTTATGTAAATCGTTTTTAAATTTAAAATCATATGTTAATAATACAATAATTGAGTACTTAAGAAATAAAATTTATTCTGTGTACGTGTAAAACGTAGAAAAAATAAAATATTTTGGACGAAAAAAAGCATTTTAAAAGCAGTTAATAAAATAGACTTATGTGCTGCGGCTTCAGTCTGATTTGCTGCGTTTTTGCTGATCATGACGAACGTTAAAAAAACTGTTGTGTAGTCGCTTGCAATTGCATACAGTCGTATACGAATATTACGAATTCTAGTACGGGAGAGCGAGAAGTATACAAATGAAGAGTACTGCGAAATGGGCAGTGTCATCAAAATAAGAGGGAGGCGGCAAGACTTTATGCCATAAAATTTCCCACTCGAAAATATCCATCTTATTGTACAATTGCCCGTGCTGTTCAAAGCTTGTATAAAACTGGGAGTTGTCATAGACGTGCTCCCTTGTCTCGTGCCACACCTCGTGCCTTCACCATTATTTAAATTAATTTGATCATTCAGATATAATAAAGCTCCTGATTCATGTTTGGTGCATCGTTCCACATTATGCAATAATTTGAATGGCAAATCCCGTATTATTTTGCTGCTATTTGTTAAAACGAGCTGTTTTAATATTTTCATTACAAGTTGTATTTCTTTAATTTAATTTTTATTGTTTGTCATACAACAATACAATTGTCAATCTATGATGTTTACTACGATGTTTTAATGTTACTATGATGTTTTTATTTTGCTCTTTCTGTAGATAGTGAACTACTGTTCTCTAAACTCAATTTATATACCACCTCCTTTTCTGAGCAACTCAGATGCTTCAAATTTATCTAGGCATAACTCGGTCAGTTTTTATCGTAATAAAATGAAACTGTTTGTGTTTACTTTGTTTTTGTGTGCTGCATCTTTTCTTAGATGTAAGTGATAGGACCTAGAGAACGTATAAAATTTTAATTTTTGTAATTTTTTTGTAAATGGGGTTTTTGGTTCAACAAGCAGGTAAAAACATGCTTTACCTTTTTTAAAACATTTTTTCAATTTGGAAGTGCATATGTAAACCGAACAGTTCGGGAATTAGCTATTGGGTCACATTAAGTCTGGACACCCTGAATATGTATATATATATATATATATATATATATATATATAAATATATGTTGCCGTTATAATAATAAATGGACCGTAAATTTAACAAAATTGTAATGAGCGAAAACGGATCCCAACCATATGAGATCGCTATACTTTTCAAACTGAATACAAAGGTTACAACAGTTGGCTCCGAGCGAAATCTATACAAGGAATTCTCGCCAACTGGCGCCAACAATATATATATATATATATATATGATCAAAATTTCTCTACCAGAGAGAGATGAAAAAACATGATTAAAACTGAAAAGAATTGAAATTGCAAGACACCAGAAAACAGAATTTAAAAGGAAATATGAAAATTTAAAATAATAGATTTAAATATAGAATATATAAAAGTATGGATGCTACAGTATTATCAAAATTGCTGACGTAGGACAGCTTATACATAAAACATTTCTTATATAAGTGGGGTTGAGCATGTTTTGTGGCCAGCCAACCTTCCCCTTTATATATATATATATATGTGTGTGTGTGTGTGTGTGTGTGTGTGAGTGTGTATGTGTGTAAGGATTGTCCTAAAATTAAATTCCCTATACAACTTTTAAATTTTATTTTTCGTTACATCTTCAAGTATTAAATTTAGTACCAAATTCTTTCAGGAGACAGATGGCCCAAAACATAACTTTTATTTCCGGCCAATAATTTTTATTACATCGTATGTCATCCTTAACTTTCAAATATATCTCCGCAATAAGAAGGGTATATAGAACATCTGCCTAAGTGGAAAGCCCCTTATATTTCACTTTGTATCTGCTTCTCTCACAGAGCAGACTTAGAATTCGCTCTCTGGATAAAAACCGTGTTTCAAAATTTCATTTGTGTTGACTTGAAACACGACAATTAAAAGCCAGCAGGATGCCTGAAAACGTATTTTAAACTTTAAATTAAATGCATCGGAAAAAAGCAAGAGCATTTTAAAAACTTTAAATGGATGCCAATTCAGTCAACTGTTATGGAAATTGCTATAGAGAAACATTATGGAACTCCGAATGCATTGTATCTCTGTTAGCGGAATGCAGGTTTGCTGGAGAAAAGAAGCCCTGATACACCGAGAAGAGAAAATCCCGCTCCGATCGTCAGAGAATGAAAACAGCTCTCTAATAAAAATTATCAATTCATCTAAAATAACTTTAGATAATTAAAATTTTAAGATGCAAAATAAGGCAGAAGATCAAATTAAAAAGGAGAAAATTACAGAAGAAGTTAACAGAACAACAACAGAAGGATGACAAACTACCCAACATATAACCATCTTAAGAAATGGTGTTCGCTTTGAAGATGTATACAAACTTTTTTCTAAAAGTATAACATGTGCCAATCTGTGTAAGAGAAATGCCAATTCAGATATTCCTCGACCGTTTTGAAAGCACATGCAATTCTTTCGA